>JBBPBX010073998.1:0-12456 GCA_038048925.1 Garcialebias charrua
TTCACCATCTGCATTGTTTTGATCTTTGTTAATGCTGTATTTTTCCTCTTGGTACCAAAATTCCTGTTTAATAATTTTTATGATTTCTTGTATTTCAAGAATTTCTGCCTTGAATCTTATTAATTCAGTGCTTCTACGCCCTTTAACATCTATACATGCATCTGTCTCCCTGGTACGTGCCTCCAGATCTATTGTTGTTTTGCTTTGCTTTAGTTTCTCAATATTCAGTCTCATCCAGTCAGATATTTTTTCTATATTAGCACTACTTTCCTCGTCTTGCATTTCATTGCATGTCAATTGCATTGTTCTTTGTCTGAACACATTTGTGCTCTCCATCAAACAATGTTGTGGTGTTTCTTCGATCAGTTTTGTGCTTTTCCCCTCTACAGTTCCCATTTCTTTGTCTTTAATTTCAGTGTCAGGTCGCTTGCACAGCAATTCTATTTCTGTAATGATCCTTTTCATCGCTTGACTTTTTTCTTTCATATTCTTTATATTGTCTTTTATTTGCACTTTAATGTCATCTTCTTGTGCCCTAAATTTATTTAATTGTTTTTCCATTTCATTTATTTCACTTGCATTTGTCAATGATTTTGTTTGATCACTATTTATGTCATTTGTTAACTTTATTTGTTCAATCAGATTTTTGTTTTCTAATGTCATTAAGCCTTGCAAAGACGGGTCTTCATGTGCAATTTTTTTTCCTGCCTTGTCCTTTACATTTTTTGATGTTTTATTTTTCTGTGAGCTTGCAGGAGTTTCTTTCTGATGTTCTTGAAGTGTGCTTACTGATGTTTTCATTGTTGTAGGGTGTGTCAAAATCCATTTGTTGATTTGATTCTTCACAGATGACAACTTGTCCTACACAAACGACAGACAAACAACAAGCCAGAACAAAATCTTATTATACCTTATAATAAAATGTGAAAAGCTCCATATGTGGTCTCAACTGAAGGAACCTGTAAAAAAGCAGGTTTTGACAGAACCCTTAAAAAATGCACTCGTTTTAAACAAATATTCTTAAATGTGGTTTCAACATTTTCAGCTAGGTAGAATTTATGCATTTTTATTTCTGTATGTTTTACATAATCTTCAATCTGCCCAGCTGTGTGCATGTACCACCTTTTGGGCGGCCGTGGCACAGTGGTAATGGCAGTCGACCCCCGATCGGAAGGTTGGAGGTTCGAATCCCGCATCCGCCTACCATGTGTCGTTGTGTCCCTGGGCAAGACACTTAAAGTCCAACACCCACCATGTTTTCAAATTGCATCGCCATTAATATTTATTAGTTTATTTAAAAATAATACAGGAGCGTTTACTTATATTGTGGAGAAATAACACTAAATGTGTTATTTCATGATTTATAGCAGATTTTAGCATGCAGCTCCGGGAAAATCTGCCCCTCTCCATATATGGGCATTCACTTGGGCATTCACGTCACCAGAGTGACGCCTTGGAGTTACAGGCGAGCAGAGGAAAAGAAAAAGGAAGCATTTTTAAATATTCCATAAAGCTGCCTGTTGATTAATCCTGCTGTCGCTCACTCATGTCATCATATTCTGAGCGAGCATCCACTTAGACATACTAGTTTAATTCGTTTGATCGCGACAAATTCATTCATTTCCGCATCGCCCCGCATTTCTCGCCCCGTGATGAGAAAGGCACCCAGCCTCGCAGCTGAGCTCTGCCCGCGCGCATGCTTCACGACCCGTGCTGCTGCAACAAGGCTGACGAGAGATAAGAGCAGATACATACACTCGAGGGAGCAAATTACACCGGCACGAGGAACTTCAAAGGTGACCAGCGGAGCGGAACGAGGAGCCAGAGACCGCGCGCGGCTCGCTCCTCAGGGGCAGAATGAATCAAGCAACAGGTCCGCAGCGGTGTTATAAAATAAATAATAAATAAAATCAGAGCGCTGGTCCATACACACAAATGCACCAGGAAATATGCAGGAAATATGCAGTTTTAACGCACTCTCTCTCATAAACCTCCATGGAAACTCACTCCTACCTTCTGCCTTCTGGGTGGAGATTCATGTAACAAGAGGCATGACCCTTCGGGACTTTTCGGCCAGGTTTCCGGATTCATTCGGGAGTGGGTTTTTTTTTTTTTTTTTTTTAACCCTCGCCTGGCCCAAATGCAAAAATGAAAATAAAATTCATAAAATACTACAGTAATTCTCCAATATGGTGAATTGTTACTGTCACGGTGGGTGTTGTCCTTTAACCCTAAATTGCTCCCGGTAGGTCTGGATGGCGCCTTGCAAGGCAGGCTACCACTACCGGTGTATGAATGTCTGAATGAATGGGTGGATGGCTGGTATTGTAAAGCGCTTTGGGGCTCCTCACAGGGGGCTAGAAAGCGCTATATAAATAAGCTCCATTTACCGTTTACCATTTACCATGTGTGTGTGTTTGTGTATCTACCATACCATACCATACCATACCATACCATACCACTTTATTTATAAAGCACTTAAAAACATAAACAAGGCCGACCAAGGTGCTGTATAATTTTTTGCCTTTATTATTTGCATTTATTTTACTTTGTATATAATAGCTTGCATTTGCATAAATACTTTGCTTAAACAGTGTTTTTATTGATTTTTTTTTCAATTTTGCACATACATTAACAAAGCACATAGAACAACTCCCCAACCCTCCACCCCACCCCTTCCTTCCCATACTGTATCAGTCAAATATACACAACCAAATTAAACAGGCATTGACATATCAACGTTCATGCTCAATAATCCAGGTAATGAAATCCAACAATGTTCAGCCAGGTCATCTGGACAGTTCCTTTTTTTGTTTTGTTTGAAAGACGTTTTGCCCACCATCTGAGGGGTTTGTCAATCTGAGTCACATGGAAACTGTTTTCCCCATGTAGTGGACCTACCCAGGGTCAAAACTGATGTGTTTTGAACTGTTCCAGTGATGACCTTTGCTGACCTTTCAGTAACCAGACTTTTAACACAATTTATTTTATTTGTTGTAATCAGAGAACATAGTCACCAAAAGAGATTATTTCTATCTTTGGTTTTGTCCTAATACAAATATAATCAGAGCATCACCTGTGTTTATTCATGAACAATGTTGTAATTTACAATATGTCTTATGATCACATATGTATATGCTGTGTCATTTCTGCAAATGAAATGGTGTCAAAGTTCAGATAAGATGTCAAACCGACTTGTTCAGAAATTGTTTTTGTTAAGTTTCAGCTAAAACTCTCACTAGCGTCTGAAAGTCTCCTCACTCAGATACTTTTCCTAAACAATTTCTCTCTGCTCTGAATTTCACCTTGAATCTTGATAACAACAAGTGAACTGCTCGACTGGTTCTTTTGGACCAATCGGGGAGTGACAACTCCTCTCATCTCAGATCTTCTACTAGGTTCTAAGCTTTTGCTGGAATGAGCAGAGTCTGCTGGAGTAAGCCTCAGACATGAGGTCTCCCCAAAGAACTGAATGAACGTAAGTCACACGCTAAGGATACGTCATTCAGTTAAAGACTAATAACATGTTGTTATGAGTCCACTTCGAACCGAGCGTAAGCTCAGAACTTTGTTTATTCCTTTCTGGAATAAGTTATCTTGAGCCAGAAAGCAGGAGCTGACGCATTTTCTGATGACCAACGCGAAACCAGGAGACGTTGGAAGGTAAACGAATAACCAACTCAGATGTACTGGCCCCCGCAAGGACCCCGTGCATCTGAAAAGCTACAAGGTCTTCTCTTACCGGGCTGTCGTCAAAAGGTAAAGAGCTGTTTACAAACGTACCTGGGATTTAGCAGAAGTCGGATGGAAAGTGTCATCTGGTTAAACTCAAGATAAATAACTTCCTCTCTTAAACTCTCCCTATTCCTCCTAAATCTCTCCCTATTTTCATTTCTAAGCTGGTAACTATTTTAAGCTAAAGAGCCACAGACTAAGTATATTGACAACCTGTATTTATGTCTGTTATGTTGCAATTTAAATGTGCTGACGTGTTAAATTGCAAGAGAAGTGAAATCCGTCAATCAAGTGTAATGGTGTTAATTTTAGTTGATTTATTTTAAATAAATGGTAGTGTCTCCCGGCATCGGTTGGTTTTCTAACTATCTTTCCAATCGAGGCAATGTGTTCAACATAACGGTGCTTCTTCCAGCTATTTAACAGTTAAAAATGGTGTACCACAAGGCTCAGTTTTAGGACCAACTCTCTTTACAATCTACATAGCTAATGTAGGTCACTGCATCCCTGATGCATCCTTACATTTCTATGCTGATGATACAGTTGTTTATTGCCGAGCTAAAACAGTAGCTAAGGCTTTCCAGTTACTACAATCCGCTTTTGACATCATCCAGTCAGATTTGTTCCGTCTCAAACTTGTCCTAAATGCTGATAAAACAAAAGGGATGTTTTTTTCAAATAGGAAGGCGGTTCCAGCAGATCCTCCTCTGATTTTATCTTCAAATGGTGTCCCTATTGAGTTTGTTGATTCCTATAAATATCTGGGTATCCTGATCGATTCACATCTCTCTTTTAAACTCCACGTGGAAAACCTAGTGAAGAAATTGAAAGTTAAACTGGGTTTCTTTTTCAGAAACAGATCATGTCTAACACTGAATGTTAGGAAACGCCTTGTATCTGTGACTTTCCTTCCCTCCATTGATTACGGTGACATTCTCTACATGAATGCTCCTACAAGCACCCTGCGGATGTTGGATGTGGTCTATCATGGTGCACTAAGATTCATAACTGGTTGTGATTATCGTACCCACCACTGCACCCTGTATTCACTGGTTAACTTCAGAAGGAACAAACACACCCATGCCCCACTGATAATAGGTGGGTCTGCAGTGGAAGTGGTCTCCAGCTACAAATACCTGGGTGTACACTTGAATGATAACCTCAGCTGGAGCAACAACACCACCAGCCTGATCAAGAAAGGTCATCAGAGACTCTACTTCCTCAGACGGCTGAGACGAGCCGGCCTGAGCAGCCCAGTTCTCACCTCGTTCTACAGGTGTGCAGTGGAGAGCATCCTGTGCTCCAGCATCAACGTGTGGCATGGAGGCTGCACAGTTGAAGAAAGAAAAGCTCTGCAGAGAGTGGTGAAGGCTGCACAGAAGTCTGTTGGAGTCAGTCTCCCCACCATCACAGACATTTACACCTCTAGATGCAGGAAAAGAGCCACCTGTATCATGAAAGACCTCACTCATCCAGCACACTCACTCTTTGCCCCACTCCCCTCAGGACGGAGGTTGAGGAGCATCAAGTGTAGAACCACTAGACTGAGGAACAGCTTCTACCCTGAGGCTGTTAGACTCATGAATAAATAAAAATAAAATTAAAATAAACACTGCAAAATATCACATCATGGTGATGCTGATATGTTTTCTTGTTGCTGTGTTCATCTGTGACCATCTGTGACCATCTGCTCATACAAACTCATGTTCGTGCTGCTGTTTATTCCCACTATATTAGGCTTAGTGTATTACTAGTTGATGTTTTTCTTAGTTAGTTCTCGATGTTATTACTGTTTTTCTCTTTCATTTGTTGTTGGATGTAACTGGGACCTCGTGTACATAATCTCGTTTTCATCTCATGTACCACATGCGGTGCAAATGACAATAAAGACTCTCTGACTCTGACTCTGACTCTGACATCATTAACCTCACGCAGACTCTTCCACTGGTACATTTTCATCTTTAAATCACTTCTTGGTCTGCTGCCCTCATACATCTCCTCCTACATGTCTTTGCGTGAGTGCAGCTACAGTGTGCGCTCTCAGGACATGATTACCTGCAGTGTTCCGTCAGTGAGGACTGAACTTGGAAAAAGGGCCTTCTCCTACTCTGCTCCTGCTTCATGGAATATCTTACAAAAAGATCTGAAGCTCTCGACCTTGACTTCTCTAAATGGTTTTCAGAATCTGTTGGAATCCTGGCAAAAACCAATGCAGATTTGTTCCTGTCTTTGATTTTATACGTCTACCTTATAATGTTTTGCTAGTTTTTTGATACTTTGTTAAAAAAGAAAAAAAAAATCTTTTGTTTTTTTCTCTCTTTTTGTTTTCTATTGTTTATTGTTTGTTTGTTTATTGTTTAATGAAATTCTATCACTGCTGTTCATTGTTCTTTAGTTTTAGCAGGTCGCTTTCGTAAATGAGCACATGAGGTTCAAAAGATTTACCTGACTAAATAAAGGTTGAATGAATACCAAACTAAAATCAACGTCTCTGTCACTTAATGGCTTTATTTATTTATCCATCATAAAGATCACAGAAATATTGGGTAAAATGAAAAAGAAAAGAATCCTTGAAAATTACTATTCAATCTGAATAAGTAAATTAATTAAGGTAAAGAGGTCAGTATTAATATTGACCTCCTATATATCCTTTACATCTGGTGGTCCAAGTACGAGTTTTCTGAAAGTTTATTGATAAATCTGTGATCACTCATGAACTTGAAACGTTATGTTGGCATGATTATCCAATTTTGGACTCTGAAGGTGATAATTTTTGGCTGAGGTGTTCAAGACAGGCAGATTCTGCATGTTTTATCATTTGAAGCTGAGAGATTGTTATTGTTCAACTCTTTAACACGCTGTTGGAAGCTTTTAGGTGAGGTTTGTCAGCCCATGGTCTGTGGGAGGTTCTGGTTCCGTTCGGTCCAGTTCACACACAGACTCCTGTACAAAGCTTTGTTGACCGCCGAGTCAAACTGCCTGAAAAGCTATTATTAACATCTACCAGATTGTTGTGTGTGGTATTTTTACATTTTAGAGAAGGTCAAAAGAAGCATATTACTGTTGAAACGTGTCAGATAGTGGTTCCTGAAACCCGAGTTCTGCTCCTTTAAAGTGGACGGAACCGACCTTGAACGCGGCTCCGAGGGAGTCCGTGTCATGTTACAGTTTAATTGCTGGTTACTGATCGTAGCTAAGTTGTGCCTGTTTTAATTGTGGGCAGCACGGTGGCACAACTGGTAGAGCTGCTGCCTCTCAGCGAGAAGGTTGCCGGTTCAAATCCCGGTCCGGGGCCTTTCTGGGTGGAGTTTGCATGTTCTCCCCGTGCATGCGTGGGTTTCCTCCGGGTACTCCGGTTTCCTCCCACAGACCAAAAAACATGCATGTTAGGCTGATTGGTGACTCTAAATTGACCCTAGGTGTGAGTGTGAGAGTGGATGGTTGTTTGGTGTGAGTGAGACAGGTCCCTCTTGTAAATGAGTCCCCGTGACTCAACGAGGCTAGCCTGTATAAATAAAGGTTGAATGAATGAAAAAAAAAGTGATTGTCATGTTTCAGAATTTTGGGAAGTTAATTTGAAGCGTTTGAGTTGTTTAAGGGTCTGTAAAGTTGCGTTCTGTTGTGCTAAGGTAACGTTAAAGCGACGTGTCACACGTTTGTTTATGAGCTGTGATTGGATAAAACGAGAGCTGCGATCTGTCAATCACTCTCCTATCCGTAAAGCGAGCGCTGATTCGCTGAAGTGGGGGCGCACGCCATTGCGACCAGCCCACTTTGTCGTCATTTCCGGCACTGCATTGGTCGAAGGTAAGAAAACTACATTCACCATGAATGTTTGGGAATAGAACTACAAACGCTGTGATTGATTGGTTGACGTCACGTATCCGTGTAGGGAGCTCCGCCTCGCTCAAGTACGGAAGCTGGTGACGCGCTGCGTCGACCTGCCTATTTTTTGTCGTCATTTTCAGATGCTGCACTTTGAGTGACAGTTACACTCACAAGACGAACTGAGGTTTCACTAAAAGTTTTCTCAAAACATCATAAAAAGTCAGCATTTTTATGGTGAAATGCCATCTTTAAAATTGTTCTGTATACAAACCAAAGACTCCTGTTTATTTTAAATAAAAAATTTAGGATAACAGAGGTACAGACGGAAATTTTTGCTTATTTTAAATACAAAAGAGTTTAAAATAACAAACAAAAGTACAGTTTTCTCTCCAGATAACTGTAGCAACACTCAAACGGTTTTACTGCAACTGAAATACATTCTCTTGGAGCAAAATAAAACAGGATCTGCTAACATTTTAGTGTGAACATTGCATTTATTTGAAATCTTTAAAAAGGCATCTGAGTGAAAGACAGAAAAATTAAGCGTGGTTTAATGGTAATTGTTTTAAAAGATAAGTCTATTAAGTTAATACGGCCACAAAGGCTTTAACTTACAACATTTTTCATTGAAGTTAAAACCTAAAATAAATAAAAGGTACTATGAATAAAGGACTTGTTTATAGATTACAAAAATAAAACCAGAATGCTGTTTTAGTTAAATAACTCACCGTTAAGAAAACATTTATTTGCATACACTATCATAAATACCATCTTATTGATTCAAACAAAATCAAAACAAAAAAATGGTAGAAAAAGAAGAAGAGGATAAGGATTCTAGTCTGGTGGATCTGGTCACAGATTCAGAATCAGAGTCGGATCCTGAATCAGATCCAGAATCGGATCCTGAGTCAGATCCAGAGTCAGATCCAGAGCCAGTGGAACCAGATCCTCAAGGTCTGGACCAAAAGCCTGAAAAACATAAGCCAGACTGGATTGATGGGATTTTAGGGCAGCTTACAAAAATATTCACAGATTATGGTAAAAAGGTACCTGAAATGAATCCATCAACATTAAACTCAGAGCTGAAAACAGTGGCAAGCAGTGGCTCAACAAAGGAAGCAAAGAAGGTCAGTATGGAGCGCTTAGCAAAGCTGGCCCTGTTAATAAAGGTCAGGTTGGACCAGGAAGTCGGAGAGACTTCAGGTCTAGAGCAGGATCTGAAGCATGAACAAAGAGCACGCAAGGCGGATAAATCAGCATTCATTGTTGATTTACAACTAGCTCAAACTGAAGCTGAAAAGCTGCAGGTGGAGGTTCAGTCACTAAAACAGTCTCAGATGGATGGTGCAGATCAACAGGTTTGCAAACAAAAACAGGCTGAGATTGAAAGTTTGAAACAACGTTTACAGGAGGCAAATGATTCATGTGAGGAAATCATACGAAGCGAAAAACATACTTTAAAGTTATATGAGGAGTCAGTACGTAAAAATCTCAGGACTCATGAACAACATGAGGTGGTCATTCTTGAAAAAGATGAACTCTACAGTCGGTGTTATGAATTACAACTCGAGTGTACAGAAAACCGGGTAGAATTAAAAGAGTACAGGGAGAAGCTGGCCTCAACTGAATACAAATTAATCAAAGAAAATAAAAAATGTCTGGCATTAATTAAAGGTCAGTCTCCAGATATGCCTAGAACTCCAACGCCACCGCCTAGAACACCGACTCCATCGCCTAAACCACCATGCCGTCCCTTAGGGCCTCTAAAACCAACAAACCCACTGACTACGCCGGTGGGTGGATCTGATAATAAACCACAAACTCCTCTCTCAATGGCTGAACTACGGAATATAGCTAAAAGCATTCAAACCTTCGCTCCAGGCCCGTTGGGCTCACATGAAACCAAGATCTATCTCGATGACCTTGATTTCCAGCTTCAACGCTTCCCAGAAGCTACAGTTGATGATAAAGTCTGTCTGGTAAGGTTAACCTCGGACAGGACAGTGCATGCTTTCATGAAGCGTCAACGAGACGCCGTTACGAAAGACTACAGTCTTTTATGTGCTGCGCTGATAAAGGAGTATACTCCTTGCACGGGGCCCGATGGCATCCCAGCTGCGACTGACATCAAGCAAGGTAGAAATGCGCACCCAAGGTCATATTATGACCGAATATTCCGTGCCTATTTCGGTGACAGATGCGAACCAGAAATGGAGGAAGAGGTAGGGTTTAAGTATATCTTCAGCAAAAATCTCTGCCCTGACATAAGAGAGAAAGTACATGTCAGCGCAAACTACAAAAGGAGGTCCATCGAAGAAATAAGAGAGTGTGCGATAGATGTTTTTACAGGTCGCACACCAAACAAAACACCCTTTGAGGTGTGCCCAGGTGAAATGGTCAAATCCAACTCACTGGAGCTGGAAGGGGCGCGGACACCGACTCCCTATCCTACAAAAGGTGAGAAAAAACAGAATTTTCGACCTAACAGACCACGTAGTGAAGGTGCCCGCTGGAACAATGACCCGAAGTGGCTCAGATAAGACCCAGAGTTCGGAAAACAATATCAAAAGGGGGGCGCACGTCCAAAGGATAAGAAAGATGGATACATAAGTAAACCATATAACAAAGGGTGGTCCCAACAGGAACCCCCAAGTCAAGGACAAGCCCCTCCTGCCCCTCGAACTGAACAGTCCGAAACAGGCAAAAAATCGCAAAAGTTCCAGAAAAAAGGACATAAACATCTGTCCCCAGAAGAGATGGAGAACATACGTCGGTTGTTAGAAAAGTGGGATAATACAAGCAATGATAACAAACCTGGAGTGATGTGTAGCACTATCATTGATAGTAAGTCTGAGCACGCAAATCACGACAGTCAACAAGATGCTGATGGTCAGGATGCTGACAATCAGGGTAATGACAGTCAAAACATTGACAGTCAAGAGTATGACAGTCAACAAGACGTTGACAGTGACCATGACATCATTGTCACAGACTCCACAGGCAAATACCCCTTGTAAAAAGTGCTATAGAACTGCAGGGTCTCGCAGAGACGAGAACAACCCTAACAGCTATAGCTATGGTTCACATGCAGATTGGTAAAATGACATTATACCGCACGGTACATGTGTCTACACTTGATTCATTCGCATTTCTGGTTGGCCAAGACTTTATAAACCGCTTTGAAGCAATTATAGACTATGGCCAACAGAAAATGTGGAGCACAGTGGGAAAACCCCTGCCAATAAAAGTGCCTCCTAGTTGTGATGCAGACTGCCTAACCGCAGGTACCGCAAAGGACACACGAGACACCTAATCCGAGGACAAGAGCCCGGTAAGTGAACCTTCAAGAAAAGGTGAGGCAGAAGAGGCCCAACAAGAAAGCCTCCTCTGCGAGCTGAAACAATCAGCACTCACTGAACACTACCTCCTACATGTAGTAAAAGGTGTCGAGATCCAGGGATCCCACACTGAAGATGCTGTACTGTCTCCTTGGACAGATAATGCAACAATCAGCCAAGCTCTTTATGAAACCTTGGTTAAAAACATTTGGGTCTAGAACTAACCAAGAAAGCTTTACGCTTTCATCTTGATCCCAAAAGTGAACGGGTAATGACCGCAAATGGAGTCATTCGCCTGAACCTGAACTGGAACAAACGAGAACTGGTCCACCCGTTCCTCGTGGTCCAAAACTTACCACATGCATCCTACATAGGCTCTGACATTTTGGTAAGATTGGGTGTCCGAGTGGACACCATCAACAATGTACTGTGGTCACTGGAAACAGACAAAATGGATTCTCCTGTGCTAAGCACAGAAAATCTCAAAGCTGGACAGACCATACCAGAAGTCTGCGAGGTTGCTTGCAACCAGACCATCACAGTACTACCTCAGGCAATGAACCAGATGGTGGAAGTTTACATCATAGCTAATCAAGCTATTAGCCAAAAACAGGCATACTTTCATCTATCTCCTAAGTTTTCCAACTTAGGACTATCCATTGAGGCCACGAGACAAGTGAGCCTCGACTGCAGAACCACATCTGTTGCTGTGTGTAACATAGGCACAGAAGCGGTACTGATCAAAAGATATACAAAAATAGGATGGTTGATCTCCAATGATTTCCACGATTTTGAACTGAGCATTCCATTCCTGGGAGGACTCCCAGAATACCTGGTCCCGAATGAATACATGGGGCAAGTCTTGTTCACAAAGCCAAAGCAAGCTATCACTCTCGTCTCTATCAATGAGGTCGACCAAGACATAGTCTATGGGGTCGGTCTAAACCGAGACAACGGCCTAGGCCCTCGAGCCTATAGTGTCCTGCCTATAAACAGGGTAGATGACACAGAAAGGGACTCATTGGAGCTCCTCAAAGGACAAGAACCCCTCTCAATTTCTTCACAGATTGAACAGGTGGTCGCCCAAGACGACGCCCTGAAAACTGATGAAGAAAGGGACAGACTATGTCAAGTTCTCTTAAAATATGAGAAATCATTTTCAACTGATTCAATGGATTGTAGGTTGACCACGCTCCACTCAGTGAGCATCCCAACCCTGCCTGAAGCTCCACCCACATTTGTTAGACAGTACAAGATTCCTCTGGCAGCACATCAACCTATCAGGGAAATCCTTGATAACCTCTTAAAGAATGGTATCATCAGATACCCATAACAGCACTTACTCTGAGCCTTTATGGCCAGTGTTAAAACCAAATGGAAAGTGGAGACTTACAATTGATTACAGAAAGCTAAACAAACAAGTTCCCTTATCAAGGTGGCCAATGACCCAGCTCCAACAGGAACTGCCCAAGGTCACCAATGGTAAGTACTTCTTGACCCTCGACGTCGCCTCTGGTTTTTGGACCATCCTTGTGCGCGCCGAGGACCAGTACAA
>JBBPBX010073999.1:0-17687 GCA_038048925.1 Garcialebias charrua
TCTGAGCAGTCCCCCAATTTATAACCCCACAGAGAGAAAACTCTCACTCCCAGTTTATTTACATTCACCAGAAGGTCTTAGTGATGTCCAAGCATGTGCACATCCATACATATGTTGCAGATAAATATATTAACAAAATACCATTTCTAGTCCATCTGACCATTCACCCATATGCACTGATTATATTCACTTGAGCAATTGCTGATCACAACAACAATTAAATTATTTCCTAATTACACAATATGTATCTAAAACAATGAGGCTCTGATCAGTGAATTGAATGAGAGCCCATTAAGACAGCAGTTCTGCAGCTTTTTATTGAACAGGATCAGCTCTGTTAAAGAGCAGCAAGCAGCACCGTGCTGGTACTTCTTGTAAAATGATCAACATTACACGTTTCGATCTGGGACAATTAAACCAGCTAAAAAATGATCTCTGAAGTCAAGTTATATTTCTTTGTTACATTAGTATACTGTATGTATTTTTTAAATTCAAATATGAACTTCCTTTAAAGGGTCTTAAATAAATTGCTTGATATTGATCATTTGCTATAATCTGGTGTTACGGCTGCAGTGGTTTTTGCCTCGTTTTCTGGTATGGTTCTGGAGACAGGCCCTCCACAGGTGTTTTGTGTTGCCCTGATTGGTGCACTCCATTATTTAAGCTGCCTTGCATGCAGCAGCAGGAAGGCTTTTCCCCCTTCCTCCTCCTCAGAACACCATTTTGGTTTGGTTTGTACCTTATGGTTGGTGTTGGTGAGTTTTGTCTACAATAATCATTTTGGGTTTCTCATTTTAGGCATTCATTTATTCATTTATCTAGCAGGTATTCATTTTTCTAGGTTTCTTAGTTCTAGAATAATTTAATAAATACCTTTTTTATTTAATCACAAAATCCTTGTGTGGTCTCCTTTAATGTTACCCCACCAAATGAGCCTGGTGGACGTAACATTGTGGGGGCTCGTCTTACGCTGAACCTTGTGGTTTTTTTTTCCTGCTTGGTTGATTTGATTGGTTTTTTGTCGGTTTTGGTCTTGCTTTTGTTGTGGTGTGTTCCTTGTGTGTTTGCTTGGAGGTCCATGAGGATTTTGTTTGTTTTGGTATTTTGTGGGCTTTCTTTTTGAGGGGGGAGGAAAGTCTTGCTGGTTAAATAAGTGAGTGCTGACTGGTGTTTGTTGTTTTGGCTACTCCATTTTTAGTCGACCCTGTTTTTTTTTGTTTGTTATTTTTGGGCTGGATTCTGGGCTGAGGGCACCGCCCTGGTTGCTGCCTGAGAGGTTTTGGCCTGGAGGGATTTGCTGCCAGTGGCATTTTGGTGCTTCAACTGCTTTGGCTACCTTGGCTCTTGGAGGAAGGCCTGAAGACTAGGCTAAGTTTAGTTAGTTTTTTTCACTTAGTTAGCTGTAGGAAAATGGAGATTTGCCATTTGTTTGCACCAGTCATGCATTTCTTTATAGTGGTTGGACAAAGAATTTGGTATTCTGGTTAAAATTTGGTATTTGGTATTCTGGTTGGACTTTGGTATTTGGTACTTTGGTTTGGTATTTGGTATCTGACTAGCTGTTGGAATTTGGTTTGTTAAAATGGATATTGTGAGTTCTTTTTTGGCTTCCCCTACTTTTGAACTTTTGGAAAAGCTCACTAAGGAGCAGATTCGTCAGGTAGCTGAACACTTTAAACTTGATTTTGAAGCTGTAAAAGGATTGAGGTTACCCCAGCTAAAGAGTTTTTTAAAAGACAATCTTGTAAAAATGAATGTCTTTCCTATTTCTCTTTCAGATGCTGATATAACGGACATGACTTCCGGTGGTGCAGATTCGTTAACTGGTGCCTCTAAGTCAGATGGGGAAACTTTGGATCCAACCGTAACTCAAGATTCTCAATTAATGTTTCAATTTAAAAGATCTGAGGTTGAAATGAAGTTTGAGCTGGAAAAGTTACGGCTGGCACATGAACAGGAAGAACGGAGGTTGACACGTGAACAGGAAGAGAGGAGGTTAGCACGTGAACTTGAACAGGAAGACAGGAGATTAGCACGTGAACATGAATTTGAAGAAAAGAGGTTAGCACGTGAATATGAGGAAAAGAAGTTAGCACAAGAACGGGAAGAAAAGAGGTTAGCACGTGAACATGAAGATAAGAGGTTGGCATATGCACATGAGTTGGAGCTTAAGAAATTATCTCTGGAAGCTGAGCATCTGAAGTTGAGGTCTGAGGGCAGGTTAAGTGGTGGAACTCTTAATCTGTCTCAAGTTGGTGATGGGTCTTCTGGACGTAACTTGGTTAACATGTTGAAGCTGTTACCTAAATTTAATGAACACGATCCTGATGTGTTTTTCTCTTTGTTTGAGGACATGGCAGAGGACAATGACTGGAGTGATCCAGATTGCTCCATTCTACTACAAAGTGTGCTGGTGGGTAAGGCCCAAAAAGCTTATGTTTCATTGCCTTCAGCTGAAAGAAAGGTGTACAAGTCTGTTAAAGAAGCTGTTTTGAAAGCTTATGAACGGGTACCTGAATATTACAGGCAACAATTTAGGAATTATAGGAAGGCTGAAGAACAGACAAATACAGATCTTGTCAGAGAATTAAACACGCAGTTCTATCGTTGGTTATCAGCAGAGGGTGTGGATGATTTGAAATCCCTTTGTGAGTTGATAGTGTTGGAACAGTTTATGAACATTGTTCCACATCGGGTTGCCACTTATGTTAATGACCATAAAGTAAAAACTGCTGCTAAAGCTGCCATTTTAGCAGATGATTATGTTCTGACACATAGAGCTGTGAGGGATTATAATTTGGAAGATGGTCATAGCCCTAAGGAATCCCACCATGAATGGTTCCCTAGTAAAACTAGATGGGATCCTACTTTGCATTCTAAAGACAACTCAATTTGTAACTATTGTCGTGAGAAGGGACACTGGAAAAACGAGTGTCCTTGGAATTCCACATTCCACATAAGTAGGAGTAAACAAGATCATCGAAAATCTGTGGCTTTAGCCAGTGTTTCGCAGTCTCCTTCAGTGGAGTCTACACCTCCAGCTGAAGTTGAAAGAGTTAGACCAACTGTTTTAGCTGCACCTGTTAACTTTAAGTCTTTTCCAGAACTGGACTGCACAGATCCCCTGGCCTTTGAGAAGGATGTTGGACAAGACTATGCTCCTTTCATCACACAGGGGTTTGTTTCTTTGTCTGGCAGTTTAAAAAAAGTGGCTGTGAAGATTCTGCGTGACACTGGAGCATCTGAGTCTTTCATATTGGAATCTGTTTTGCCATTTTCTCCAGTTTCTGATACCGGTTGTAGTGTCTTTATTAGAGGTATTGGGTTGAAAACTCTCTCTGTGCCTCTCCATAAGATCTACTTGCAGTCGGAACTGGTTCAAGGAGAAGTAAATGTAGGCATTCGTCCTTCTTTGCCTGTGGAAGGTGTGTCTTTCATTCTAGGAAACAACCTGGCAGGTGGACGCGTGTGGCGAGATGTTGCACCTCCTCCGGTGGACCGAGCTTCTCCATCTGTTTCAGACGAATGTGCTCGAGACTTTCCTGAGGCATTTCCAGCTTGTACCATCACTCGTTCTTTGGCTGAAAAGAAGGTTGAGTCTGGTAAGCCTGGTAAGAGGACTGCCTGTTTGCCAACTCTTCCTGTTCCCTCGTCACTCAGTGAGTTGATTGCAGCTCAGCAGGAGGACACTACCTTAGCTGCTCTGTTTGGACACGTCCAGGCAGCTGAACAGAAAACAAAAGTGTCAAATGGGTATTTTCTACAAGGACTGTTGGTACGTAACAGGTTACCTTATAGTGACAGCGATGTTGTTGGTCCAGTTGATCAAGCTGTTGTTCCAATTAAGTTCAGAAACCTCGTTTTGAAAACCGCTCATGGAGAACTGACTGGCCATCTAGGAGTCAATAAGACTTATAATCAAGTGTTGCATTATTTTTGTTGGCCCCGTCTGAAATCAGCTCCACTTTTCCCCATACCTGCTGCTGATAACATTGTACAGGAAAGCACAGGGTTCAGTCCAAATGAGCTAGTGTTTGGACCTCAGGTGCGCAGTCCCCTTGCTAGTTCTAACTTCTTGAATTCTGATCCACCATCAAATTTGTTCGACTACATTAATGGCTTTCGTCGCAGACTTATCTTGGCTGGAAAATTGGCTTCTGAGTATCTTAAAAAAGCTCAGAAGTTGAAACGATGGTTTGACCAGAAAGCTGAAAATAGAGCGTTTCACCCAGGAGAGAAGGTGCTCGCCTTGCTTCCTACTCAGGGTTCGAAAGAAGCCCCGGCTCTAATTTGGGCATTGAAGCACTTTGATGTGTATGTGAGCGGGGGTTCATTTCCTGTTGTGGTGCTTTCAGATCATAACCCTTTGACCTTTTTGCCCTCCTACAGAGTCCAAATCAGCGTTTGGTGCAATGGGCCTTATTCCTGCAACCTGGAAATTCGGCACATTGAAGGCACTGAGAATGTGCTGGTGGATGCATTGTCTCGAGCCATTGATGGACCAGGCTAGGAGAAGAGTGGTTGCAGAGCTCCTGGTTGGACCCTCTGTTTTAAGGGGGGAGGTGTTACGGCTGCAGTGGTTTTTGCCTCGTTTTCTGGTATGGTTCTGGAGACAGGCCTTCCACAGGTGTTTTGTTTTGCCCTGATTGGTGCACTCCTATTATTTAAGCTGCCTTGCATGCAGCAGCAGGAAGGCTTTTACCCCCTTCCTCCTCCTCAGAACACCATTTTGGTTTGGTTTGTACCTTATGGTTGGTGTTGGTGAGTTTGTCTACAATAATCATTTTGGGTTTCTCATTTTAGGCATTCATTTATTCATTTATCTAGCAGGTATTCATTTTTCTAGGTTTCTTAGTTCTACAATAATTTAATAAATACCTTTTTTATTTAATCACAAAATCCTTGTGTGGTCTCCTTTAATGTTACCCCACCAAATGAGCCTGGTGGACGTAACATTGGTGAACGTGCAGCGGTGACAAACAGGAAAAAGGAGCGCGGCTCGTTTCGCCGAGATTTAACAAGAAAATTACCTAAACAATTATTTGTTAGCTCGAAATTATAGCAGAGGTGTTTTTCTGTCTGTCATTTTCTTAATAAATGCACTTTAATGGTCAAATTAGCTGCATTTCGCCACCGTGGTGCAGCTTGCTGCTGGATTGAAGTTTCAAGCAGAGAGGTGGGGAGAGTATGGCAGGCCGATTGAGTCATTAATAGCTAGTGAAGATTCTCAGTCATCCAGGACATGGTGAATTCTAAAAAATGCAATAAAAAACTATAAAGTATAGTATAATAGTATAATAAATAGTATAATAAATAAAGTCCAGTTGTTTTTGTCTTGAACTTTTTTAAATTTGTCATTATAGGCACGTTTTCCTATTACATGATACAACAGCATGCCAAACTATTACTACAATAGATATCATGAACTGTTTTTTTTTTTTTTTCAGTCAGAATGAATGAAACGGTCATATTTCAGTGTTATGGTTTATAAATATGGGAAAAAAATCTATAAATATGTCACTTCGTCCTATAAGTTGCAAGGCATGTAAATTATGCAAAAAACTGCAACTTACAGGATGAAAAATACAGTAGTTATTATTTTTCTACCTCTCTTTTTGAATTATGCATGTGTTCAGTGTTGAATTATTTTAACTAAACTGTTCTGTTTTCAAGTTTACAGTTTTTGTTTGCCATTAGAGATATGTTATGTGTGGGAACAATTAAACTTTTTCTCTTGGGTTAGATTTAAATAACAAGTAGGTCAGTGCTTTTATTGAGGCAAGAAGCAAATTGATGTATCCAGTAATTGTTATAAAACTACATTTACTACCAAAGTTTAGGAAGAAAATGACAGTAATCTATCACTTTACAATTAGTTGCTCTAAACTGAAGTACAACAGGTTGCCGCTACGGTTACAGCTCGGTGCCGTGATGGTATTAAAAAATATTTTGATGGTATTAAAAAGGTATTAAAAGGTATTAAATTCAACTCTAGAATTTCTGCATATACCCTGTATATATATATATAGATAGATAGACAAACTATCCACACTTGGACTAAGCCCCTCTATTTGTAACTGGGTCTTAGACTTCTTAACAAACAGACCACAGTCCGTGAAGATCCACAACTTCTCCTCCTCCACCATCACCCTCAGCACTGGCTCTCCTCAAGGATGTGTGCTGAGCCCTCTTCTGTTCACTCTGCTCACATATGATTGTACAGCCACACATCCAGGCTGTCATATTGTTAAGTTTGCAGATGATACAGCTGTGGTGGGATGCATCACAGATAATGATGAATCCAGCTACAGACAGGAGGTGGAACATCTGGAGAGCTGGTGCAAAGAGAACAACCTTCACATGAATGTGAAGAAGACGAAGGAGATGATTGTGGACTTCAGAAGGAACAAACACACCCACACCCCACTGTATATAGGTGGATCTGCGGTGGAGGTGGTCTCCAGCTACAAATACCTGGGTGTACACATGAATGATAACCTCAGCTGGAGCAATAACACCACCAGCCTGATCAAGAAAGGTCATCAGAGACTCTACTTCCTCAGACGGCTGAGACGAGCCGGTCTGAGAAGCCCAGTCCTCACCTCGTTCTACAGGTGTGCAGTGGAGAGCGTCCTGTGCTCCAGCATCAACGTGTGGCATGGAGGCTGCACAGTTGCAGAGAGAAAAGCTCTACAGAGAGTGGTGAAGGCTGCACAGAAGTCTGTGGGAGTCAGTCTCCCCACCATCACAGACATTTACACCTCCAGATGCAGAAAAAGAGCCACCTGCATCATGAAAGACCTCACTCACCCAGCACACTCACTCTTTGCACCACTCCCCTCGGGACGGAGGTTGAGGAGCATCAAATGTAGAACCACTAGACTGAGGAACAGCTTCTACCCTGAGGCTGTCAGACTCATGAATAAATAAATAATAAGAATAAACACTGCAAAATGTCACATCATACTGATACTGATCTGTTTCTTGTTGCTGCGTTCATCTGTGACCATCTGCTCATGTTCGTGCTGCTGTTTATAATGATGTTTTTCTACTACATTAGGGCTTAGTGTATTACTAGCTGATGTGATGTCTCTCTTAGTTAATCCTAGATGTTATTATTGTTTTTCTCTTGCATTTGTTGTTGGATGTAACTGGGACCCTGTGTACATAATCTCGTTTTCAACACATGTACTACATGCGGTGCAAATGACAATAAATTCTCTCTGACTCTGACTCTGACTCTGATATATGTTGTGCCATTTTATGGAAAGTTAAAAGATGATGTCAGTGGAGCTTTAAGACACTGTACACACTGTACTAACAGAGATCAACCGATATGAAAATTTTGGCTATCGCCGATACCGATATTGGGAGGAGGGCGCGACCACAATGATTAAAATGGCTGGACATTTTTTTAGCTTTGTACACCTCCAAGAATATAAGAAAACAGCAAGTGAGGCAGAGCTTGTTAATTTAGTGCAGCTGTTAGCAGTCATGAAGCTTTCATCAAAGAACACAACTTTAGACCACTCAGCAGCAGTCTCAGGCGAGATGCTTCTGCTGCTGTCTCTTGTTCAAGAGTGGCTTGACCCAAGGAATGTGACAGCTGAAACCCATCCATCCATCCATTATCTTTTACCTGCGTTTTCCATTTTTGGGTCACGGGTGTCCCCGTGACAGCTGAAACCCATGTCTTGCATATATCTGTGTGTGGTGGTTCTTGAAGCACTGACTTCAGCTTCAGTCCAATCTTTGTGAATCTCCCCCACATTTTGGAATGGGTTTTGTTTCACAATCCTCTCTAGGGTGTGGTTATCCCTGTTGCTTGTACACTTTTTTTTCTACCACATATTTTCCTTCCCTTCACCTCTCTGTTAATGTGCTTGAACACAGAGCTCTGTGAACAACCAGCCTCTTTAGCAATGTCTTTTTGTGTCTTGTCCTCCTTGTGCAAGGTGTCAAGGGTCATCTTTTGGACAACTGTCAAGTCAGCAGTCTTCCCCATGATTGTGTAGCCTACAGAACCATTCAAAGACCATTTAAAGGCCTTTGCAGGTGTTTTGAGTTAATTAACTGATTAGAGTGTGGCACCAGTTGTCTTCAATATTTAACATTTTCACAATATTTTAATTTTCTGAGATACTGAATTTGGGGTTTTCATTAGTTGTCAGTTATAATAATCAACATTAAAAGAAATAAACATTTGAAATATATCAGTCTGTGTGTAATGAATGAAAATAATATACAGTACCTACAAGTTTCGCTTTTTGAATGGAATTACTGAAATCAACTTTTGTATGATATTCTAATTTTATGACCAGCACCTGTAGTTTCCTCAAATGATAGGAGTTTCCCTCAGGGTGGCTGAAGATTAATCTATGGTGTCCAAGGCCACCATTGGCCACCCACTGGCTCTACCAATGCACCTGGTCATGGATAAAATTACTCCCTCAATTCACCAGGATCCATCACTCTGTGCCGCCTCAAACAAGCAAAAAAAAAAATCTACCTCTGTTCTTCTGCACAGTGTAACTTATATCTACTTGAATATCTTGCACTAAAAACATTTAGGTTTACTTGCATTCCCTGTTCAGTTCCAGTCCAGAAAAACTCATCACGGAAACGACAAACGTTCACTCTTCAAATCTCAGAGTGACGGGGACATCTGCGTACCGACTGTTTTAGATTGTGTTACTTTGTTTTAAGACTTGGGAAACAATATATTTTACATAAAGTTTTAGAACGAGGCAGGTTTATTTTTATTATTTTTATTATTTTTTAGAACAAGGCAGAAGGTGTGCCTTCCATTTGCTTTCATTTTAATCCAGGTGTGCTGGTAAAAATATTTGTTTTCCAAAACTTTTATTTTGTTATAATCCACCAAAATGATTGAATATTTCAAGCCTTTTGATTAAATTTAAAGCAGCAATCTGATGTCAAATAAAAATACTTCAGAATCTTTATTAATTTAACTTTTAGATGTAAACATTTCCAACTGAGTATTTTTACTTCTTCTGTTTCAGCCCACATGGAACATCATGCCTTCGAGGGAGGGCGCTCAAGACATTAGATTGTGACGCACTTTTTTAAAAAGCGAACTCTGAACCTGCCTTGACCCAAAGGCGACGTCCACCACCTAGTTAAGGATATTATTTTTGCTTTCGACAAGAAATTATCAATATATTTTTATAGCTTTCAATGACTGCTGCCTTGTTTGACCCTGTCCTAAAGCTCTGAACTCCTCAGAGAATTTACATTCAGTGTAGATCCTACCTTCACTGGTTTGTGTTCGCTGAGGCGTCCTGCTTTACTGAACTGCACTGTCATGGTCTCTGCCTGTGGACCCCACCTTCATTCCTCTGGAGAGATTCACATATTTGATCAGTTTTACCATTTAAATGTCTGCATCAGGATCTGCCCGCTCGTTTAGTGCCAAAGCACTCGTCTGCTCTTTAACATGTTTGTACTGTAATAATGAGTGTTTTTATTAAGATGGGTTTTATCTCTTTGGACGGAGAGAATGGCCTTTGTCATCAGCTGCGTGAAACTAGAGTGTACACAGAAATCTTGCACATGACTCTTTCATTCCCAGTTTGAGTTTAGTGTCCTTTGCAGATGTGGCTCAAATGATGTCAGCAGCTCGGCTCCAAACACAACCCTGCAGCGAACGTGTCTCCGGACGTCTCTGGGATTGTTTCAGCACAGCTTGCGTCAAATATTCCTGCAGAGTAGACTAAATGTTTAGAAGCTGCACGTTTTTTAATGCTCTTGTACTCGTTGCTCCCTACAGTGGTTTTCTCACCACACTGTGTCCTACTGTCACCACAAACAACACAATATTACTTTCATGGATTTTCACATGTCATGTTTTCCCTGATCATGTTGAACTTTAGTTTTTAAGAGAGAGTTTAGTTTTTAAATGAAATGGGGAGTTTCAGTAGCCATGAGATGTATGGATGTACACTGCTGTTCAAAAACAAGTGTCCAATGAATACATTTGCCTCTTCGTAATAAGAAAGGTTAAAAATAATGAATAAAATACACGGAGCCTCCAGAAAGTGCTCACAGTGCCTCACTTTTTCCACATTTTGCGTTCCAGCCTTGTTCCATGCTGTATTAAATTACCCCCTCCTCACAATTCTACACACAACACCCCATTATGACGATATGAAAAAAGTAGGGATGCTCCAATCAGGATTTTTGCTGCCGATCACCAATACTGATCACGTGGATTGGCTGTAAATTTGTTGATTTAGTTAAGATGAGTGCTACTTGCTAAAATGTGGAGAAAGTGGAGTGCATACTTTCTGGATGCTTTGTATATAATTTGTCATTCTGTTTTAATCTGCGCCGTTCACCTAATATCTATAATCTCAGCTGCTGCTACTAATCTTAATCTACAGCTGTTGTATTCCAGTAAGACTTAATTATTTAAAGCAGGCTGGTATTTTCTTGTTACGCCACTTTTAGTTCAAGTTTGGACTGAACAGCTTTTATGTTGGTGAACTCAAGTTCTATTTCATCCCTACTGACCGCCAGAGGCAGTGCTTAAAGTACTGAATGATCACTCTTGCGCATGCACAGGTCGAGAGTCCTATACCAACATGGTCACGTGTGGGCACCGGTAAATCTATAGTCACGTGACTATGACAGCTCAGTCCCTTTTCATCTTCTCGCATGCAGGTTGCATAAGTGGTAAGACTTTGATTATTGCTTGTCGCTGGTAGCCTCGAGACTGCGGTCGGAGCTGTGAGGATTTTCTCGCCCTCCAGAGGCTGCGCAAGCTCTACATTGATGCAACTTTGTTCTTCGATTGGTAATTTTTTTTTTCTTTCTTTTAATCGACAGAAACGGCGGCGCGTTCGCTTCCCATGTCGATTTTCCTGTTGCTGGTACGGCGTTAGCAAACCCAGCTTGTTGCTTAACTGTTTCGGCATGTATTGTGGCTGGCAGCCGCGTTCGGATTGCCTTTAGTTGATTGAATTGCAGCTGTTTTCGGGTTTGTTTTTTGTTACGTTGTGCAGGCGTGTTCGGCTCGCCTTTGTTGTTTAATTGCAGCCGTTTTTCGGGCTTGCTTTTTGTTACGTTGTGCGGCCGTGTTCGGCTTGCCTATATTTTGTTATTTGCAACATTTTTCAGGCTTGCTTTTGATACATTGTGCAGCCATGTTCGACTCTCATACATTTTGTTTAATTGCAGCCTTTTTCGGGCTTGCTTCTTGTTACCGTTGTGCAGTGGTGGGCAACGCTAATCAAAAAATTAGTTCCACAATTTCTAAAACGCTTATTAATTTTTTTAGGTCCACAATTTCAAAAGCACAAATGTCTTATGAAAATTAGGGGAAGCTAATCTAATCCGCTATTTATATTCGACAATTGGTAGCCGGCAGCGTTATGCAATATTTGCACTACATTGCCAACTGAAAAGTAACTAAAATGATCCTAAAAGGATGAAATTACAAAAATCAAAGGATTTATTTAATACTTTACGTACATATATTCTATTCGGCCACGAAATTAACAAAAAAGAGAATGATCTTTTAATCCCTAAGACCACTTTTAAATCTCAAATACACGGGTGTGTCGCCACCGCATTTATACATAAAAGTAACCCAAATACATAAAACTAACGACTCACCGTCGAGTGGTCGACACAAAACACACAATAAAATCCTCCGGCCGTGTTAATTTGGCTTGAAACAGCGGGGTTCTCTGCGGATTTATCCAAGAAACCCAGCACAACCAGCTAGCCACAGAGTTGGCGTCCAGTTCACCTCTGACCCGGAAGATGTCAAGATTCTATAGGCAGTCAACAGATTTAATGAAAAGTAACTAAAATACATAAAACTAATGACTCACCGTTGAGTGGTCGACATAAAACACACAATAAAATCCTCCGGCCGCGTTAATTTGTCTTGAAACAGCGGGGTTCTCTGCGGATTTATCCAAGAAACTCAGCACAACCAGCTAGCCACAGAATTATCCCCCGAGTTCACCTCTGACCCGGAAGATGTCAAGATGGAATAGTCAATTTTTAGTAGGGGGATACAGAAATCGACCGGTTTTTGTATTGCGTTTTTTAATTATCGTTTTCATCGTAACTATAATTATTTTTATGTTAAATGTACATTAACAAGCATGAGCAATGTTAGTGATGTAGGTGACTGGCCGGGGCGGGGCCGGGGCCCCTGTTGAAATGGGGCCCTAAGCAACGGCATCATTTGCCTACATGGTAGATCCGTGTCTGTTCTCCCCTCTGCTCCCCCTCCAACCCTCCCTCCTCTCTACTCTTTACGGTGAGGGAGGGGAAAAAGGCAAAACAAGCAGCTACGGAGCCAGCATAAGAGCTTGTAAATAAGTTTATTCGTTTTTACTGATAATTAGTTATTAGCGGTACTGCTAATAGCGGGGACGGCCGTGGCGTAGTGGTAATGGCAGTCGTCCCCCGATCTGAAAGTTGGCGGTTCGAGTCCCGGTTCCCCACGCCTTGTGTCGTTGTGTCCTTGGGCAAGACACTTAACCCTGAGTTGCTCCCGGTAGGTCTGGAAAAGCACCTTGCATGGTAGTACAGGTATTCCCCGATTTACGAGCGAGATCCGTCACAAGGAGGCGCTCGTAAACCGGAAATCTCGTAATTTGGAACGGCCGCCATTTCTCTCGTAAACCCGGAAGTCCGCTCGTAAATTTCGCCAGCGCACCTAAAAACACTCTATTTTCATCTAAAAACTACTTTTGAGTGCATAAAAATGATCGGAAACGTGTGTTTATATGCTTAACTTGCTAACTGTAGTGAAAAAACACATGAAAACTCAGTATTTTTTTCGTTTTTTCCAAAAATTCAACCCGGAAGTCCGCTCGTAAATTTCGCCAGCGCACCTAAAAACACTCTATTTTCATCTAAAAACTACTTTTGAGTGCATAAAAATGATCGGAAACGTGTGTTTATATGCTTAACTTGCTAACTGTAGTGAAAAAACACATGAAAACTCAGTATTTTTTTCGTTTTTTCCAAAAATTCGCAGCTCGTAAGTCTGGAACCTCGCAGATCAGAGCGCTCGTAATTCGGGGACTACCTGTATGCCGCTACCGGTTTATGAATGTGTGTAGCATTCAATGTGTGTAGCACTTTGAGATTTTCAGTAATGAAAAGTACGTTATAAATTGAATTCATTATTATTATTATTATTATTACTGCATTTTAAATAAAAATAGCACAAATCCGCTTATGAATTATAAAAGTTAGTCACTCCGTTGTTACGCTGACAAAAACGTTAGGTCCGCTGTAAGCGGATTAGCGCATTAGCGGTCCCTAGCGTTCATGTGCCCACCTTTGCCGTTGTGCAACTGTGTTCGGCTCGCCTCGTTAAGTATTGCAACCGTGCTACGATGGTCGTAGCGCTCCTTGCAACTTTTTTCTCTGCTCAGGAACACCTGGTGGCGTTTTCTGCTCGACCGGGTTCCCTGACCCATTCGCTTGTCAGCTAAGTGTCAAGAGTGGCAATTTCAGCTTGACCTGACCTTGTCCTATGAGCGTGAGATGCTGGACGTGCTGGGCTGCAGAGTCTATTTGACCCCTCTCCAGTTGGATGATGGGCATGATCTGTATCCCGCTTGTTTGGGGTCAGATCACATGGTCAATAACATTGCTGAGGTTGACCCAGAAGCTCTTGACCTGGGTAGCCCCTCTTTTTGCCATCCTGAGGGCGGCCCACATTCCAAGGGTGCAGAATGTGCTGGCCGATATTCTTTCTCGGGGACGCCCACCACCGGGGGAGTGGAGGCTCCACCCGGAGGTAGTTGTGGTCATTTGGGAGAAATACGACATAGCGCCATCCATTTGAGTCCCAAGAGACAACACATTGCCTGCTTTGGTTCTCCCTGGTGGACAGTACCAGTCCCTTGGGTCAGGATGCACTGGCACATGACTGGCCGAGGGTGTTGCTCTATGCTTTTCCGCCACTTCCCCTGATAGGCCCAACCCTCCTGAGAGTCCTTCAGGAGGGACACCAGGTCCTTCTAGTGGCTCCCTTATGGCCAGGGAGAACCTATTTCCACTGCTGCATAGGCTCTGTTGCAGCTCTCCAATGCCTCTTCCCCATAGGAAGGACCTTCTGTCCCAGCTGGGGGGTCAGATTCTGCATCCCAATCCCAGCCGCCTCCAGCTCTGGGTTTGACCGCTATGAGGCCCGGCATCTCCTTCTCAGAGTATGATGGAGACATCGGGCATACAATGACTAATGCCAGGGCCCGTTCCACGCAACTGATGTACACTCATAAGTGGAAGGCTTTTAGCAGTTGGTGTCATCTTAGACATGAGCATCCTGTATGCTATTCTATTTCAGTTATTTTAACCTTCCTTCAAGCACTGCTTTCTCAGGGTTGGTCTCCGTCCACTCTGAAAGTTTATGTGGCTGCCATCTCTTGTTGGCATCAGGGGCGGATCTAGAAAAATATCTATGGGGTGGCAAGGGGGTGGCAAGGATGTTTCAGTGGGTGGCAACACCCTCCTCCACATACACATACATACATACATATATACATCTATATATATATATATATATATATATATATATATATATATATATATATATATATATATATATATATATATATATATATATATATATATATATATATATATATATATATATATATATATATATATATATATATATATATATATATATATATATATATATATATATATATATATATATATATATATATATATATATATATATATATATATATATATATATATATATATATATATATATATATATACATATATATATATATATATATATATATATATATATATACACACATATCTTTATATATATATATATATATATATACTTGTAGTTCCATTCCTACGCGGCGTAGTAGAGCAAATTTCGACGTAAGTCGGAACGCATTCAACGCGGCGGCGTAAACCTGGTTTTTCGACGTGAGACAAAACAAGCGTACATACTGTGCTATATACTGTGCGATAAACATGTACAGAACTTTATTTACAAGCCTATTTACAAGCGTTTAGCTAACATAGTACCCTACACATTACTCAAAAAACACATAAAATACTGTACAACAGTACTGTACTGTACAGTACAACAGTACTGTACTGTACAGTACATTTAATAATAAAAAAACAATAAAGAAAAGTAGTGTACAGGTACTATTAAAAGTCAAAAGAAAAAATAGAAAAGAAAATGTCCTCACTTTTATTGAAGGTGCAGAAAGTGCTAGTGATGGTCCTGCAGATGGTGCTGTTGAGTCAGGAGAGGAGCAGGTCAGTCATTGAGAGGAGGAGGTGAATGAGGAGGGGAGGAGGTGATTCAGGAGGCAGATTATGCTGTTGATACTGAACTGGAGCTGTTGAGTGAAGAGACACAGGTGAGTCAACAGAGGTAGCACATAAAAAAAGAAATTAAAAAATAGAAAAGAAAATGCCCTTACTTTTATTGAAGGTGCAGAAGTTACTGGTGATGGTCCTGCAGATGGTGCTGTTGAGTCAGGAGAGGAGCAGGTCAGTCATGAGAGGAGGAGGTGAATGAGGAGGGGAGTAGGTGATTCAGGAGGCAGATGATGCTATTGATACTGCACTGGAGCTCTTGAGTGAAGAGAGACAGGTGAGTCAACAGAGGTAGCACACAAAAAAAGAAATTAAAAAATAGAAAAGAAAATGCCCTTACTTTTATTGAAGGTGCAGAAAGTGCTGGTGATGGTCCTGCAGATGGTGCTGTTGAGTCAGGAGAGGAGCAGGTCAGTCATGAGAGGAGGAGGTGAATGAGGAGGGGAGTAGGTGATTCAGGAGGCAGATGATGCTGTTGATACTGCACTGGAGCTGTTGAGTGAAGAGAGACAGGTCAGTCAACAGAGGTAGCGCATAAACAAAGAAATAAAAAAAAATTGAAAAGAAAGTGCCCTTACTTTTATTAAAGGTGCAGAAGGTGCTGGTGCTGGTCTTGCAGATGGTGCTGTTGAGTCAGGAGAGGAGCAGGTCAGTCATAATAATAATACTGTAATAATAATCATTTTATTTAAAAGTGCCTTTCAGGACACCCAAGGACACTTAACAAACCAATACAGTGTAATACAGATCAAACATTATCCGCGACAAATTGAAATATAAAATACATAAAGATTATAAAATGCAAAATAATAAAAATACATTTAGTAAAGTTAATGATAAGCTAGTCTAAAGAGCTGTGTTTTCAGGGCTGTCTTGAACAGAGAAAGGGAGGCGGTGTTTCGAAAGGTCTGGCGGTAGAGCGTTCCAGAGGTGAGGGGCAGAGCAGGTGAAGGCCCTGCTCCCCATGTGGAGAGGCGGGCAGAGGGTACATGGAGATGTAGCGAAGAGGAGGATCTGAGAGAGCGTGATGGGATGGAGATTTGTAGGAGGTCAGCGAGGTAAGGAGGGGCAAGGTTGTGGATAACTTTGAACGTGAGGAGTAGAATTTTGAAGATGATGCTTGATTTAACCGGGAGTCAGTGGAGCTGCTGCAGGACAGGAGTGATGTGGTTATAGTAGGAGGTTTGAGTGATGACACGGGCAGCTGACTTCTGGACCATCTGTAACTTTTGGAGAGATTTTTTGGGGAGGCCGTAGAGAAGGGAGTTGCAGTAATCGATACGGGAAGTCACAAGACTGTGCACCAAGATGGCTATGGAGCGGGATGTGAGAGAAGGACGTAGACGGTTAATATTACGGAGGTGGAAATAGGCAGACCGAGTAATATTGTTGATGTGTGAAGTGAAGTAGGGAGTGGTGTCGAGCATGACACCGAGGCTCTTGACCTGAGGGGAGGGGGATAGCAGAGAGTTGTTAAGGGGGACGAGAAGATGTTCTGATTTCATGTCTGGAGCTGTTGAGTGAAGAGAGATAGGTGAGTCAACAGAGGCAGCTGAGGCATTACATAAAAAAGAAATTTAAAAAAGACAATAACATTTCCTTACCTTTATGGAGAGGGTGTTGCGGGGGAGGGAGGCATGCTTATTGAGAGGGTGATGGTGCAGGTGAATCAGGAGAGGCAGCTGCAGCAGAGGTAGAGGGTGCAACAGGTTCCTCAGATGTTGCTGGTGATGGTGAAGGAGATCCAGGAGGGGCAGGTGAGTCAGCTGCAGCAGAGGTAGAGGGTACAGGATCTATTGCAGGCCTCTGTACTGTCTTAAAATACTTCTGCAGCCTGCTCTGGACTGACTCCATCTTCTTCTCCTCCAAGATCTCCTTGTAGCAAACAAGGCAATCCATGATCCCTCTGGCAACCCTGGAGTACCTCTCCATGTTTGCATCTTCAGTCTCAAAGCATGCCAACCCTTCTTGTATCAGGGCCAATCTTGAATTTCTTCGGCTCTGGGGTTGGTGTTTCTTCCTCTTCCTCCATCATCTGTTTCTCCAGCTCAATAAGGTCCTTAGCAGACAACTCCTCTAGTACGCACCTGTACTCCTCCACCATGTAATTTTCAATTGTCGTGCCGCTAAGGTACACTCTCCCCCCCCTCCCTCCTGTAAATTTCCACTGTCCTCCGCTGAGTTTCGAAAAGTACAGTACCGTAACGTTTGGTGTAAAGGCGCATAAACCTGCGTAACTCAAAACAATACTTTTCAATGGGAGTGTTAGTAACCACGAAACGTCGTAAGTCAATGACTACCTGTGTATATATATATATATATTTATATATATC
>JBBPBX010074000.1:5614-17687 GCA_038048925.1 Garcialebias charrua
AGTGAGGGTGAAGTATTGAACACTCTGAAAAGAATCAAGAAAGGGAAGGCAGTATGACCTAATGACATACCAGTGGAGGTTTGGAAATGTCTTGGAGAGATGGCAATGAAGTTTTTGACTCAAATATTCTGTAACTGTGTTTCCATCTATTTTCAATTCGAATTTAGAGCAAATTTTTGAAAATACGCAAAAATGTAAATAAAAATTAATGCGAATCAGAAGTGTTTCCAGCGAATCCACCAGGCCACGCAAAGCGGCATTACGTCAGACGTCAGTGTTACGCATGTCTACAATAAACAGGAAGTAGCGGTTGAAAACAGGAAGCGAACCACACATCTTGGCAAAATGGAGAGAATATTTCAGGAATGTGTTGCTATCGGGCAAGTTGTATTTATTCTGTCATGCCAACTAGTTTTAGCGATGTTACAACGGAAACAGCTGATCAGTCACATGACGTGAATGTTCACTACGTCAGAACTAAGTCGGCAAATCTGTTTCCATCTCTCGTTTTGCACATCAGCTCTGTTTCGAAAAACCCAAGAAACCATCTCATGCGAGAGTATCAACTTTTTTGTGAATTAGAGGAAGTAAATTCGAATCGTGTCATTTCCATTCACCTTTTCTGATGCGATACTTCAAAATGTGCATCAAGAAACCTTGATGGAAACACAGCTAATGGCATATTTGAGGATGAGAAAATGCCTGAGGAATGGAGAAGTGTGCTTGTGCACATTTTAAGAACAAGGGTGATGTACAGAGATGTTGCAACTACAGGGGAATTAAGTTGATGAACATACAATGAAGATCTGGGAGAGAGTTATGGAAGCAAGACTTAGACAAGAGGTGACTATCTGTGAGCAACAGTATGGTTTCATGCAAAGAAAGAGTACCACAGATGCCATCTTTGCTTTGAGGATGTTGATAGAGAAGTACAGATAGGGTCAGAAAGAACTCCATTGTGTGCTTTTGGATTTAGAAAAAGCATATGACAGGGTGCAGAATAAGGAGGTGTGATATTGCATGAGGAAATCTGGAGTGGCAGAGAAGTATGTTAGACTGGTACAGGACATGTATGAGGACAGCAGGACAGTGGTGAGATGTGTTGTAGGAGTGACAGAAAGCTTAAAGGTAGAGATGGGATTGCATCAAGGATCGGCTCTGAGTCCCTTCTTGTTTGCTCTGGTGATGGACCGACTAACAGATGAGGTCAGGCAGGAATCCCCATGGACTATGATGTTTGCAGATGACATTGTGATCTGTGGTGAGAACAGGGAACAGGTGGAAGAGAACTTGGAGAGGTGGAGGTATGCACTTGAAAGAAGAGGAATGAAAGTCAGCCGTAGTAAGACAGAGTACATGTGTGTGAATGAGAGGGAGGCTGGTGGAACAGTGAGGCTACAAGGAGCAGAGGTCACAAAGGTGCAGGACTTCAAGTACTTGGGGTCCACTGTCTAGGAAAATGGGGAATGTGGGAAAGAGGTGAAAAAGAGAGCCCAGACAGGATGGAGTGGATGGAGAAAAGTTTCAAGAGTGATTTGTGACAAAAAGGTGTCATCAGCAAAGGTCAAAGGAAAGGTTTACAAGGCAGTGGTAAGACCAGCTATGTTGTGTGGTCTGGAGACTGTGTCATTGACAAAAAGACAGGAGAAAGAACTGGAAGTAACAGAAATTAAGATGCTGAGGTTCTCTTAGGAGTGACAAGGATGGATAAGTTCAGGAATGAGAAAGGCACTATATAAGTACAGTCCATTTGCCCTGTTGGCATGCACACAGCTGGATATCTCATCGACTTGGAAGACTTGATGACGTGTCTATCTCTGCTGTCATCTGTGGATCTTAAGGAGACATATTTAATTGGATTTAAGATAACTGGTTCCTGCTTTTTGGATTTGGCTGGTTCCTGGTCTATCAACACAAAAGGAAGATGTCGACAGCAAATCTGGACCTGGTCAGGCTGCCTTCCTTTCATGATGGCTTGGTTCATGTCTCAAAAACCCAGACTTTGACTGAATGGATTAGATCTCGGGGATTTTCTCAGGCACGTTCCATTGGTATGGTCATTTTAATTTGGACATTTTGGAAGTGAGTGGAACAACACAGACTGAAGGTAGATGTCATTAAAGTTCTGCCTGTTCCCAAAACAACCGTGTTTATCTGACATTCGGCTCCCCGTCTGGCCTTGATAGGCCGTCTTATCTCAACACACCTGCTAAGTTTTGTAAACCTGACGCTCTCACCCCTACCAAACCTGCTACTGAGGAATTCCACAGACTTTTCAGAGGAGCCGAACTGAATAAACATTCTGTCATCATTACAGGACTTTGGATTTGGCTCTGGCCATCCTCTGCAGTCCCCCACCTTTGAGTACTGTAGTGGGCATGACCATGTCCACTTTAAGACACCTGTGTACTTTTGAACTGTCCAGTGATGACCTTTACTGACCTCTCAGTAAAGCAAGACATTTACTACAAAATCATTCATTTAGCTATAATCTGATAAATATAGTCACCAAAAGAGACTATTTCTATCTTTGATTTTAGGCTGATGTGATCAAAAGAACAACTTTTGTCATTTTCATGATGTGTGCTTTTAAGCTGTGTTATTCTGTAAGAGTTAAACGGTGTTCACTGCTGTGTTAAAGGGGACCACACATGCAAAATTCACTTTTTAATGTTTTTTTACTAAACTTTGGGTATTTACTTCATAAAAAAACAGTCCTTGTGCCAAAAAAATGCACCCAGTGGTTTATTTACTCTAAGTAGATTTATTTATTTTTGATAAATACACCAGGATTCACACTTCCTGCATTTATTGACGTCACAAGCCGCCAGCCAATCAGATCAAACCTGAGTCCAGCCCCTCACCTAGCAACCCCTGGTTAGGCTCAACCCACTTCTGTATTAAACACATGACTGTTGTTTTTCATGATTTCATCTCATCTTTTGTTTATATGTTCTTAATTTCATGTGTACAGCACTTTGTTGCAGCTGTGTTTTTTTAAATGGCTTTATAAATAAAGTATAATTGTTATTTTTATGTTTTAGTTCAATTTTTAGTGTATTTGCGATCGCTGCCAACGCGCAGCCGGCAAAAATTAAACGAGCGGACCACAGGCGGAAGGACCGGGTTCGACGGGACCCTCTTCCGGCGCGATGGAGCGGAGCTTCAACTGTACAGCCTTGCAGCAGCCTCGCAGCAGGCTCGCAGCAAGAGGACCTTCTCCTTACAGATTAATTTACGGGAGACACTTGGTGAACTTTGTGTTGTCTTCACTGGAACAGCGATAACTCCCAAAATCTCATCGCGTGCAACGAGCGGAGCTGGCGAAAACCGGAAGAGGAACAAGCTAACATTAGCTTCGGATTCGGGTGGTCTAATGCTAAAAGGAGCAGCAAACTGCGGCGCGCTCAGACGGGTTTCGGTAAGTTATCTTAAGCTAACACTAACAGTAAGTCAAATGAGTAATAAAAAAAGAGCTAATTTTAAAACAACAACACATTACAGATACTGGCTGTTACAGAGGGCGTGAACAGATCGTTGAAGGGCGTGGACTTCAAGAAACCGGTCGTTCAAAACGAAAGTTAAAAATGGCAGAATTAAAAAGGGTATAATTGATTATCTAATAATTATTTTGTGCATTAAATTGAAGGAATAGGGTCTGGATATCCCACAGAAATACCATAAAAATTTAAAAAATACAGCTGAGGTCCCCTTTAAAGGTGAAATCTCGGGTCACAGAGACCCGACTGTTTTGTTTAGAAATAAGAAGACAGTTTAATCCGTTGTTTCTCCTGAAAAGGGCTCCAGCTGCTCTGTCTTTTCCTAAACAATTTCCCTCTGCTCGGGCTGTAACCTTGGGTCGTGATAACGGCAAGTGAATTGCTCAACTGGTCCGTGGACCAATGAAAAAGAGACAAGCCTCACTCCTCTCTTTGATCCTTCTTTAAGTTCTAAGCTGTTGCTGGAACTACAGAGTCGGCAAGAGTCCGAAAGAGTTTCTGGGAACTTCAAAGAGATGTGAACTTTTCCCTAAGAGCTGAATGACCACCAGTCACGCGCTAAGGACTCGTCATCCAGCTGGGACTGATAACATGTTGTTATGGGTCCACTTCGAGCGTAAGCTCAAAAACTTTGTTATTCCTTCCTGGAATAAATTATCTTGAGCCAAGAAGCCACGACTGTCACGACTTCTGCCGACGAAAGCGAGTATCACCGACACCGACAAGGTAAACACGCGTGGAGTCCAGCTTGGACTTGCGGGACCGACGACTCGTCAGTCTAAAGTTGACCACAGCTCTTTACCAGAACCAAGGCGGACGTCTTAAGGTAAAGGAGCAGCTGTTTGCTTGCTGGAGGTGTGATGATATCTTAGCTGGACGCGTACGGAAGAGTGTCATCTGGTTTCATAAATGCAAGATAAACTTCCTCTCTTAACCTCCCAATTCTTCTTAAATCTTTCCTCCTATCTTTTTCCCTCAATTCTAAGCTGGAAACTATTTTAAGCTGAAGAGCCCACAGACTAAATATGTTAACATCCAATATTGAAGTCTGTTGTGTTAAATTTAAGTGTGCTGACGTATTAATTTGAAAGAAAGTGAAATCATGTCAATCAAGTGTAATGGTGTTAATTTAGTTGATTCATTTTAAATAAATGATAGTGTCTCTTTGACATATCAAGCTAAGTTAACGTGTCCATTGTCACTCTATAGCTCTGTTTATTTATCCATCATAAAGATCACAGAAACATTGGGTAAACTGAAAAAGAACAGAATCCGTGAATTTACTATTCAATCTGAATAAGTAAATTAATTAAGGTAAAGAGGTCAGTATTAATATTGACCTCCTCATAACCCCTTACATCTGGTGGCCTCGTACGTGGTTCTGAAAGTTTATTGATATCTGTGGTTTCTCATGAACTGTAACGTCATGTTTGCATAAGAGGATCCAAGTTTTAAACTCTTGAGGATAATGATTTTGGCTGGAAGTGTTCAAAGCAGGCAGATTCTGCATGTTTTTATCATTTGAAGCTGAGAGATTGTTATTGTTCAACTCCTTGACACGCTGTGGGAGCTTTTAGGTGAAGTTCTGTCAGCCCGTGGTCTGTGGGGGTGTTCTGGTTCCGTTCGGCCCAGTTCACGCACAGACTCCGGCACAAAGCTTTGTTGACCGCCGAGTCAAAAGCCTGAAAGCTAATTTAACATCTACAAGATTGCTGTTGTGGTATTTTACATTTTAGAGCAGGTCAAAGAAGCATATTACTGTTAGAACGTAGTCGGATAGTGGTTCTGTTCAGACCCGAGTTTCTGATCCACGAAAAAGTGGACCAGAACCGACCTTGACGCGCTCCGAGAGAGTCCGTGTTTGTTCAACAGCTGCAGTGCTGTGTTACTGAGCGTAACTAGGTTGGCCTGTCTAGGTGTGTTCGCCGCATGTTTCAGAATTTTGGAAAGTTAAGTTGTAGCGTTTGAGTTGTTTTAAGAGTCCATAAGGTTGTGATCTGCTGTGCTAAAGTAACGTTACAGAGCTACGTGTCCAGGTACACGTTTGTTTATGAGCTGTGATTGGATGAAACGAGAGCTGGGAGCTGTCAATCACTCGTAGCGAGCGCTGATTCGCTGTAGTGGGAACGCACGCCGTTGCGACCAACCCACTTTGTCGTCATTTCCGGTACTACATTGGTCGAGGGTGAGAAAACTACGTTTACCATGAATGCTTGGAATGAACTACAACCGCTGTGATTGATTGGTTGACGTCACGTATCTGTGTAGCGAGCTCCGCCTCGCTCAGCACAGCAGAGCTGGTGACGCGCTGCGTCGACCCGCCTATTTGTGTCGTCATTTCCTGGTGCGTTTCGGGCGACAAGCAGTCACATTCACACACACACGGTGAAAAGAGATTTCACTGAGAGTTTAAAAACTCATTTAAAGCCATCTAAACTGTCTAACAACATAGATTTGTCTCTGACAAGACCGTAGTTCGAGCGTTTATCACGAACATACTAGAAACTAACTCTAAAAGGTAGTTTTCAGTTAAATACTGAATGAAATAAATCAGTCTCCACGTGATAAATTAAGACTCAAAGCTGCCCCCTGTTGGTTAAAAGACGTTGACAGATGAGTTTTCTCAAAAACATCATAAAAAGTCAGCATTTTTATGGTGAAATTACCAGCTTTAAAAAATTGTACTATACACAAACAAAAATTCCTGTTTATTTTAAATAATTTTTTTTTTAGAATAACAGCGGTACAGACGAACAATTTATGCTTGTTTTAAGTACTGAAGAGATTTAAAATAACACTCAGCACAGCAATTTTTATTTGATTTTCAAATTAAATAAAAATTAAAAAATTAAAATGATGGAGAGCAGAGCATTTCCACATTGAGATCTTCACATCTCTAAATTTTAAACAGAATTGTTGTACATCTGTACACTTTTAGTTAAGAAATTGCATTTTTAACGTTTTTCTGTGTAAAATTGATGACTCCAGTTTATTTTAAATGAAAAGTTTAAATTAACAAACAAAAGTAAATTTTTCACTCCAAAGAGGCAAAGAAAGCAGACCAGATTTGGACATGTCACAAGACAACAAATTGATAAACATCACTGGTTTTTATTTGGAGTAACATCATTACTGTACTGTTATGCTGAGCGCACAAACACTCGTTTATTTTAAATAAAAAATTGTTTGAAATAACGAACAGAACGTCCTTTTTCGCTCCTGATAACTGTCAAATGCAGTACAAAATCAGTTTCACTGAGACTGCAAGACATCTTTTTAAAGGCATGCTCAAGCAGCATCCTGTCACATTTTAGTGAAGTCATTGCATTTAAGTCAGCCCTCTTTTATAAGCGTTTGAGTAAGAAAAACGGAAATCAGGCTGCTTGGGTTAGTTAGTAACTGTTGTTTGAACGTAAGTTCTATTTTAAAGTTAACACTGCAAGAGTGCATTTAACTTTTACAAAGTTCATTGAGGGTAAAAACCTGAAAAAGGTACCTATGAATACTTATTACACAGTGAAACGCGTAAACCTCAGCTGATTAGTTTATTTGACTCAGTGCTACACTAAAAGTGAATATTTATTTGCAAACACTAACATGAGAACAATCTTTTGATTTTTTTCACACAAAATCAATACAATAATGGACGTTAAACAGGGTGAAACAAGTGAGAGGGTCCGCTCCATCAGGACCCCAAAAAGGCTTAGATCGAGCCGAGGTGGTGACTGCTCAATTGACAGGTACGTGCAAGGAAAAAATGAACATCCTTTGATGTTTTACGACAGGCACCTTAAAGCTCATTTTGGTGACAAATATACACCAGGCATGGAAGAAGATGAAGACTTTAAGTGGTCTTTCTTCTTACATCTCGGCTATAAGATACGATTTCCGTTGCTCACCGTGGTTAATGCAAAAACGCAAACCATGGAAGAAATAAAACAGTGTGTTGTGAATGTCTTTGAAGCTAACATGCAAACCAAAACACCCTTACAGGTGTCCCCAGGTGAAGCGGTCAAATCCCACTCGCTGGAGCTGGAAGGGACAAGTTCATCAACTCCCTCTCCTAAAAAAGGCGAGAAAAAACATGTTTTTCAAACTAACAAACCACAACAGGAACCTGCCCGCTGGAACAATGAGCCGGAGTGGCTCAGACAAGACCCAGAGTACATAAAACGATTTCAAAGGGGCGCACGTCCTAAAGATAAGAAAGATGGTCACAAACCACGTAGTGAAGATGCCCGCTGGAACAATGAGCCAGAGTGGCTCAGACAAGACCCAGAGTACATAAAACGATTTCAAAGGGGGGGCGCACGTCCTAAGGATAAGAAAGATGGTCACAAAAGTATACCATATCACAAAAGGGGGTCCGAACAGGAACCCCCAGTTCAAGGACAAGCTCCTCCTGCCCCTGCACTGCGGACTGGACAGTCCGGGAGTAGCAAAAGGTCACAGAAGTTCCAGGAAAAAGGCAACATACCTCTAAGCTCTGAGGAGATAGTGGACATAAGTTGGTTGTTTGAAAACTTGAATGATATAGAGGATGACCAAACTGGTACAATGCGTGACGTTGTCTTTGATGACTCAGAGCACACAAATTACCAGCTGTTGGAGGCAGAGAATGAACTGATAAGGCAGAAGTGCAAACGACTAAGAGAAAAACTTCTCAAAGAAGGCCTTGAGTTACAACATCAGTTTAAACAATCAGTGATGAAACAGTGCGCTGTAACTGCTGTTGAGGCTCACATGCAAAACAAAACACCCTCTGAGGTGTGCCCAGGTCAAAAGGTCGTATCCCAGTCGCAAAAAATAGGAGAGGTTCACTCTCCTATAGACAGCGAGGATAAACACCGTCGTCTCAAAGGTCCTCTGACCTCAGAAGAGGCAGAGAACATGCGTCGGTTGTTAAAAGAGTGGGATGATACTAGCGAGAATGAACACTATCGTCTCAAAGGCCTTCTGACCTCAGAAGTGGTGGAGAACACGCGTCGGTTGTTAAAAGAGTTGGATAATACTAGCAAGAATGAACAAGATTTTCAAACTGACATACACCGAAATGTTGGTACCAGTTGGAACAGTGACTCAAAATGGTTTAAAGGGAGCCCCGCCCCTAAAGCACCTCAGATTGAAAAATCTGAGACAAGCAACGAACCACAAAAGGTAGGTGTTCACTCTCTAAGAGACCCACAATGGTTCAGATCGAACCAGGTGGGTGAAAACCAAGGTCCATCGGTGGGTGGACTTCAAAAGAAATTGAAGGATGAGGACCTATACTCATGTAACTATGCGTCGTCCCAACAGCCACCCCCGAGCCTTGGAACTGCACCTCCCGCGCCTCGAACAGAACAGTTCGAGACAGGCAAAGAGTCACGAATGTCCCGGAATAATGGCCCAACACCTCTATGCTCGGAAGAGACAGAGGAAGTAAGTAGTTTGTCAGTAGATTTGAATGTTACTGTGCTTGACCAACCTGATACAATGAGTGGCGTTATCATTGATAATGACACTATCAACATTGACCAACCTGGAGCGATGTGTAGCACTGTCTTTCACAAAGACTCAGAGCACACAAATAACTCAGCGCACACTACTACCAACATTGCCATGGATGTTGACAGCAAACCAATTGCTGACACACAACAACATCCTGAAGGTCATGATGCTGACAGCCAACAAGATGCTGACAGTAAACAAGATTACACAGACAGAGTCACACGTGAACAGAAACGTGGGCCAAGACCTGTGAGGTTTCTGTGTAACTTTATACAAAGGGGGGTGGCTAAGAAAGCTTACCTGCCTATCACACTGGAAGGTGTCCTTGAGCGTGAAGCCCTCCTGGATGGTAGTGCTGATATAACCATTATGTCGGCCAAGCTGTTCGAGGAGCTGAGGACCGCCGCTAACGGTGTTGACAGGCAAATACCCTTTGAGAAATGTGCTATTGAGCTACAGGGTCTCGCAGAGACGAGAACAACCCTAACAGCTATGGCTATGGTTCACATGCAGATTGGCGAAATGACACTACGCCACCCGGTGTACGTGTCTAAACTTGACTCATTCCCATTTTTGGTTGGCCAAGATTTTATAAACCGCTTCAACGCGATTATAGATTATGGTCGACGGAAAATGTGGAGCACAGTGAGAAAACCCCTGCCAATAAAAGTGCTTCCTAGTTGCGATACAGACTGCCTAACCGCAGGTACCGCAAAGGACACAAGGGACTGCTCATCCGAGGACGAGAGCCCGGTAAGTGAACCTTCAACTACAGGTGAGACAGAAGAGACCCAAAAGTTGGACCAAACTCCGGCCCAACAAGAGAACCTCCTCTGTGAGCTGACACATTCAGCACTCCCTGACCACTGCCTACCACAGGTAGTGAAAGGTGTTGAGATCCAAGGATCCCACACCGAAGACGCTGTACTGTCCTCTGGGACAGGTAATTCGGCAATCAACCAAGCTTTCAATGAAACCTTGGTTCAAGGGCATCTGAGTCCAGAAAATGACAGTCATCCAAACGCTGACAGTCACTTGGACATCATTGTTGCAGATTACGAGGACCCCTCATCAGACAAGAAGGGGGCAAACTCACATTACCTACCACAGGTAGAGAAAGGTGTGGAGATCCAAGGACCCCACACCGAGGTTGCTGTACTGTCCTCTGGGACAGGTAATTCGGCTATCAGCCAAGCTTTCGATGAAACCTTGGTTCAGGAACATTTGTGTCTAGAACTAGTCAGAAATGACATAGTTTTTACAGACTCAAAGAGCCCCTCTTCAGTCAAGAAGTGGGAAGACACACACAACGACAGTGACCCGTCGCAGTCTGTACAATCAGACACACCTGCGACTGCGCCGACAGTTGTGACACACCTGAATTACACGGAAAGAGGTAAACGTAAGAAGATACGTTGGCCAAAACCTAAACGATTCCTGTGTACCGTCTTCTCTCAGCTGCGCGAACAGCTTAAACTAAACGGTGGCATCCTAACTTGTGCCCATGGACGGACGTCCTCACCTGTGATCGTGGTCCCCCATGACCAAAGGGGGGTGATGTTAGGCCATGCCAAAGACAAAGATTTGAATGTACACCTCAGAAACACTTTTGCTTTCGCCCAGAAAAACCTGGAAAAATCCGCTGAAGGACGCAAGGCGTACTACGACCAGAAGGCCTCTCACAATGAACTCCAAGTGGGAGACAGAGTCTGGTACTATACGTTCGCCCCAGCAACCGGGAAAGGAGAGTCCGGGACCGGAACTCTCGCCCGCAAACTAATGCCCAGGTGGACTGGACCTCATCTGATAACAGACAAAGTGTCCTCAGTCGTCTACGAAATCAAAATCAGCAAAGGCCGCAAAGAGCCAATTGCTAAATGGGTACATCGAAATCAGATCAAACCTTACAAGGCGTTCAATGACTCCACAAAAGACAAAGATCTCACAAACTCACCGACTTCATGGGATAATAAGGTCGTCCAAACACAAGTTAGTAAATAAACTAATCAGGTTTAAACTACCGTACTTTCCCACCCTATAAGTCGCATTGTCCAATTTGAACTTAGAAACGCTAAGCCTAAAACCCACAACAAAAACTAACCTTAACAACCGTTTAAATCCACGAGATTTAATTTGACCTCGGTCATAAAGTTGAGACCTGTTTTTCTTGTGTGTTGCACTTTGGAATCTGACGACAAGAGTGTGTCGAAGCAGTGAAACGTTGTTTCCTTGTTGTTTAGTCATTACTGTTGTCATTAGTTGAGATATTGTTTGGTTCTGAACACTCCCAGCCAAAAAGGTTTTGTATTAACATTGGTTAATGAATGATATGGATTTAACTATGCCAACATGCAGTTCGTTTTGTTAAATCTCAATCGTCGAAGAGTCAATGTAGTTTAAAGCTACTCAAGGTACCATAAACTACACTGGTCTCACAATTTCTAAATTGAACCGATTCGATCGTTTCTATTCTAGATTATCTATTCATTTTGATGAGTCTCGCCATAGACTTCAAAATTTATTAGGAATACCAAATCCTACGTCGTTCGTCTAAAAGACAACAGACATTTAGATCAAACTATATTTCATTTTTATTTTAGTTTAACCTAAACTAAGTAATGAATGGAGGAATAGTTTGGAATTAGAGGCCTTCGTTACAGAAGCCCTCCAAAATTTTATAGGTACAAATCCCTATATCTAATTTTACAGAATTGATCCACCCCTTAATTGGTAATTGTAGCTGATCTAAACCATGATAGCTTACATACCAGGTGCATATAGGTAGGGCCTAATGTAAAATCCTATTCATAAGCCCACCTAAAAAACCACATAATTGCATGACACATAGAACCAGAGTGGCACTGACTGGAAACCAACCAGCCAACAACCTTCGATGTGGGGACCTGCAGCTCCAACGCTTGGTCTTCAACCTTCATCCAAGGGTCGCCTCCTCTGCGTCAATCGAGGGATCCCCTCTACATGCTGATTATGAAAACAATTGTTGCTGATCAATCAACAAAACTAACCGTTGTGGAATTACCGCTGTGGATTGTATAAGACTTTGTTTTCCAGAGATAACAGAC
>JBBPBX010074002.1:6423-17687 GCA_038048925.1 Garcialebias charrua
AAGTTTACTAATACAGTAGTCCCTCGTTTATAATAAATAATAATAAAGTGCTATGTGTTGTCATCATTGTATGTTCCCATACAAAGACAAAATTGTCTCTGCATTTAACCCATCGCACCTGGGATACACCCAGGTGGAGTAGTGGGAAGCTATGTAATTGCTTGGGGAGCAATTTGGGATTGGGTGTCTTGCTCAGAGACACCACAAGATGTGCAACGACTGGGGATCGAACCCAGGACCTTCGGGTCCCAAGTCGGCTGCCCCTACACCATCTTGGCCCCGTTATCCCTGAACACCCATGAGAAGTGAAAAACCGCTAATAGGGATACAGTATTAGTACATTTAGTAAGCAGTAATTTATTTTAGAATATATATATATATATATATATATATATATATTGTGTTTTAAACCCTTCCCACAGTTGCAATATTCTAAACAGTGTTTCTAAACTCTCTAAAAGAGAACAGAATGTCATGATTTCAGCTCTCTGCCTCTGCTGCTCTCAGCCACCTGCAAGCGCTCTTGGCCATGCCCACATCTCCACTCTGCACAGAGAACAGCTGATCAGCTGCAGCAGGAAGTTTATCCTGCAGCGGGTGCTAAATAATTTTAAATAATTTATTTTCAATAAAACTTCCATGCCGATCGTGTGGCTCATCCATCAACCAGCCAGTTGTGTGTCATGTCCGATCTTATTTTGAAAAACTGTGACAGAGCGAGTCTGCGATAAACAAACCGCGATAGAGCGAGCGACTACTGTAATTTCAAATAGTTTTGCAGCAGATGTTTTCATGCCACAGAGCGACACGGGGCAAGAATTTACAGTGAAATTCAGTATGTACTAAGAGCATAAATTTGACATTACACAGCCTATTAAACACTTTGTACTAGGGATGTACCGATAAATCGGCCGGCCGATCGATCGGCTCCGATTTCCTTAATTTGGGGAGATCGGTGATCGGCCGATCTTTAAATGAGAAGCCGATTTTATCTACCGATTTTATCTGCCTCAGCAAAGGTTGGAAAATCCTGAAAATTTAGGGTGCATTTTGACCTTTTAACACCCAAAAATCGGTATCGGCCAAAATCGGAATCGGCAGGTCAGACTTTCTAAAAATCGGTAATCGGTGATCGGCCAGAAAATTGAAATCGGTGCACCCCTACTTTGTACAATCAGTTTAGTTTTAAGTTTATGACTAAACTTACGCAACCAGAAGTTACAATATACAAGTATATCTACATAAGAAACCCACAAAACAAAGAACTAGCTTTAAGCATTAAGCAATATAGTTATGACCAAAATTGGAGGATTTACCTGCAGTTACCTTCGTACAGAAGAATGTGGCTGTTCCTGTTTATCACCGTTGTATTCATCTGATCATGAGGTCGGCCTTTATCCATCTTTTACATTTTTCCTATAAACTGTATTCCATCCTCTAAACGCTCAGGGTGATGTCTGAATTGTTTGTTCCCCAATGACAACGTTAAACCATTTTTCTAATGATTTTTCATGACATCCCTATATTCTTGATCAAGATGTTTATAGAGTGTGTGTCGGGAGATAACACCGGAATTTAGCTAAATCTGTGTAAAAACTAAATGAGATGCAGCTATTACTGTATTGTGTTTCCTAAGGTTGTTTGGCTGTGGTGGCCATCTTGAATAGGGTTGGCTCCAGGAATTAGTCAATTGTAGATGTACATCTAATGATAACTGTCTGAGTTATGTTCACATCCAGTCACTGGTTCACGAGTTATTGCTAACACTTCAGATAAATGAACATGCACAAAGGTACAAGCAATTTTATTATCACTGATTTCTCTTCAGCGGTGGACTCTTATGTTTCAGGAAAACAGTGTGAAATTCATAACAGCTGCAGAAGTTAGCATTTTTTTTTAAAGCAATTTCTGTTTAAATGTTTTATTTCATGTTTCAAATAATTGTCAGTAAAGATTTACATTTTTTTCCTAAATGGCTAGTTTATTTTTGCAGGTCACACTCAGGAGAAAAGCCGTATAAATGCCAAGACTGTGGCAAAGCTTTCAAACGCTCATCTCTTCTCCAGGTGAGAAATCCAATTAAGGCTTTTATTTTATTTCTTTAAGGGAGATGTTTAACTATTTTCATGTGTCCTCAGGTCCATCAGAGCGTTCACACTGGAGTCCGTACTTTCTTGTGCCCCTATTGCCCCCTGACCTTCAAATGGAGTTCTCACTACCAGTACCACCTGCGTCAGCACACTGGAGAATGCCCGTACCCCTGTGACACTTGCCCAAAGGCTTTCAAGAACTCGAGCAGTCTGAGGCGACACAAGAATGTCCACCTTGGCCTCAAGCCTTACACGTGCTCGGTGTGCAGCAAGTCGTTCACTCAGTCGACAAACCTGAGGCAGCACATGAGGATACACACCGGCGAGAGGCCGTACGTCTGCAGCGAATGTGGACGGAGCTTCACGCATTCATCGAACCTGGCACTGCACAAGAACTCGCACTCCAACCTTAATGCAGGAGCCAAGGAGGGCAAGAGGGGAGAGGATGGACGTAAGAGAAACGAGGTGCCCATCGTTGAAGTGGTGGTTGGGACAGAGGAAGTGACATCATCGATGTTGACGGACATGGTGGAGTTTGTGAGCCAGGAGGGCACAGATGGAGTTGGCATGAGGATGGAAGAAGTGTTCCTGTCAACCACTTCCTCTGGTCAGACTCCAGGCCTTCTCCCCCAGCTCGCCCTCACTCCCTCTGAGGGGGACGCGTGCGCATCTCGGGCCATCGGGACAGAGGTTCACCTGAGCACTGACACCGGGGCCACTGTGCTGCTGTACAGCTGTGGCAGCTGCAGCCACGCGTTTGGCTCGCGGACTGACCTGGAGGAGCACCAGGCCATTCATATGGCTCCAGAGGAACATGGAGCCAGTGGGGAAGCAACACAAGGGGCAGAGATGGAAGTTGGGGAAGGGCTTGTGGGAGCTGGACACCTGCTGGCTGACTTTGAGGAGGTGGTGGAGACTACCACTGTGGGTGAAGGCGGACACACAGCCGAGGTGCTCTTCGGTTTGACACAAGGTGCAGATGGCAGCAATGCTGTAAGTAGGAAATGGAACCATTCCACGTTTCACATGCATGAATAACAAACCGCCAACATCCTACACTTCATGTATGAGTAAGAACTTTTTCCTCCATGTAGGAAAACATTTAATTAATCGGGAAATTCATCATCCGACAAGCTTTCAAACCACTGTGCCCACTTTTATTAAGCGTGACAGATTTGCAATCATAACTCTTTCAGCTGCTCCCTTCTTCAGGGGTGGCCACAGCAAGCAAACTCGCTGTACAATAGTCCCTTGTTTTTTGCGGGTGTTACGTTTCCTGCAATCGGTGCATCCCTATTATAAACCCTTCCCACACTCGTGCAATGTTCCAAACTCTTAACCTACATAATTTTTTTGTACATCTACCTTATAATGTTTTTGCAAGTTTTTGCTACTTTTTCTTTTGTTTATTGTTTAATGTATTTGTAACATTGATGTTCATCGTTCTTTAGTTTGTAGCAGGTCGCTTTTGTAAATGAGCCCTCGAGGCTCAATAATATTTACCTGACTAAATAAAGGTTGAATGAATGAAAAACGTTAAAAACATACGTACATGTACTGCACAGTAGCTACGTACTGCAAACAAAACCACATATTGTTCCAGATCGAGTCCAAATCCGGATGAAAAAAGTCCCAGTGAGCGCCGGAGAAAACACTGGACCTACAAGCAACCCTGCCAGAGAGGCTCCCTGGACCGGCAAGCAGCACTCAGATTGACTGATGATGCTGAAAGTCCAGTTCTGGTCCAATTCCCTGTCTGTTCCGTACGGCTCTTTGCATCCACTGAGCGCCAAATTCACTATGAATAAGGACTGAATTTTTTTCAGATCGGATCAAAACTTTCCCTCCATTTCAGCTGGACGCACTGTTGGGAATTCTGGGTAGTGCACTTTTGGCTTCTGGGTAATGTAGTCCTTTTGACTGACAAAATACAATGTAGGCTTACTGAGAGAAAACTACAAAATGACAGCGCATGCCCAAAGTTTTTTTTTATTTTTTACTTTTTGCTGTATCTCATACTGTCCTAATCACGTGAGTAATATTACAATTGACAATTGTGTCATGTGTACAATCCAACTTTGAAAAACCACGAAAGAACGAGTCCGCAAAAGTCGAACTGTGAAGTAGCGAGGGACTACTGTATACCCTTCCTGATGCAACCACCAATCACCGCGCTACCCCTGTTTGTGGAGCAGAGGGCTGCCACCTAGGGCACCTGGGGAGCAGCTAGGGGGTTAAAGGCCCAAAGGGGGGTAAATGAGGGTGGAGGTAGTTGTGGATGCTTCACCCTTCCTACATAAATTTTTGATGTACCGTATTTTTCGGACTATAGGTCGCACCCGAGTATAGGTCGCATTGTCCAATTATTGCCAAAGAATTGGAAAAATCCATATACCTGTATAGGTCGCACCTGAATATAGGTCGCACCTACGTCAAAATGTGGACCGTGTTTAGCTCTGCTGCAAATGTCTCTTCCACAGGAGCGCACAGCAAGGCTTTTAAGAAGATTAACACTTAAAAACAATTAATTGTTTGATAAAAATTATAGCAAATATGTGTCTGAGCTGAACTTTTCTTTAATAAATGAATAATTTTAGCAGGATAAACACCTAAAAAATATATTTGTTAGCTGACATTATTGTAAGAGTGTGTCTCAGTTTAATTTTTGTTAATAAATGATTACAAATCAGCTTATTTTATAAAAAGCCATATAGGTCGCACCTGACTATAGGTCGCAGGCCATGAAAAAATGATAAAAAGCCGCGACCTATAGTCCGAAAAATACGGTAATGGTTGAGTGGATTTGAACCAGCAACCTCTACCATAGGCATAGGCTCATCTTTTTTAACCTCTGCCACCACTCCACCTGATTGGTGCCGAGGGATTACAGTACAGTAATTGCAATCAAGCAAAATTGTAACTGCAAAAAAAAACTTCTTCCAATTGGACATGTTGTAGTTCATAGTCCTGTGCAAACACTTTATTCCCCCCCCCCCCACTGTTGTTGATCCAGTGTTTTTCTTCACATTTTGTCTTATTTCTTTCAAGCCGAAGGTCTTCGTGTTTAAAATATGTTGCTTTCTTTTGGTTTCTCCTCAGAATGTGGACACCACCCAGGCCCAGTTGGACCTGCTGCAGCGCTTCACAGAGGTGACTCAGAGCTCTGAGCCTGTTCAGCCAGAGGCCAGAACCACATGGGCAGGGCTGTCATGTGGCCACTGCAGTAAGACCTTCAAGACCAGCGGAGGCCTCAATAGACACGTGTCGCTGGTGAGAACTACTGGACTTCGTATCAAAAGCCAGGACTCACAGTTTCTATGGACATTACTGTATCTGTTTTTCTAAAAAAGCTAAGTCTGGTCCTCTGGACATTCAAAAAAACAAAATGAAATAAATTGTAGAAACGTTTCGTCTTTCGTCCGAAAGACTTCCTCAGTCTGAGCTGCTGTATTCAGCTCAGTCTTATAAATAGCACTCTCTCACAGTGGATCAACCAGTTGGCTGATGACAGCCGAAACCAGCTGCTCACATGATCAAGGAGGACCATCAGCCTGACGATGGATCGTTAGCACCCTGATGGTTGTTTGCGAAACGTTTCTACAATTTTTTTTTGTTTTGTTTTGTTTTTTATAAAGTCCAGAGGACCAGACTTAGCTTTTTTAGATTTTTCTACCTGGATTATTGAGCATGCATCAGGGTATTATCTGTTTTTGTTTCCCCAGATGCACTCTCTGTCATCACAGTGCCGCTCCCAGTTCAGCTGCTCCGCCTGCGACCGTTCTTTCCCTCTTCTCTCGTCACTCCTCACCCACCAACACTCACACACCCCGGAGCAGCGCCTCCTGGCCGAGGCGGAGGCTGAAATAGTGTGTCCTCCATCCCTGTCCCTGTCTCTCCCCTTGCCATCCTCTCCCGGCCAGGCCGACAAGCAACAGGAGGGCCAGAGAGAGATCCACATCGACATCATAGCTGTTCGCGAGGAACAAGAGGAGCACCCGCCTAAACTGACCAGAGCTCAAAAAAAGGCAGGAACCAGCAAGAGCATTCCTGCTGCTGGAGGTAAAATATATATACTGTACCGGTATATATACCGTATATATTTAAATTATTATTTCAGCCAGTGTTCCCACTGCAGCAGCACATCATCATCAGGAGGAGAAAACGAAACCTGTCTCAAAACAGTCTGCACGCATCAGTGCTGCGTTGCTGAGGATGCTCCAACACTGAAGTAAGCTGTAGGATGTGCTGCATGGAAACATCTGGATTAACCACAGATGTTCACTTTTTGTAACGGAGAAAAAAAGATAGGGAACTGCCTCTACGATTATAGAGGATTTAATCACAGTTAAATGTATTTGTTTCATTAGGCAAATTTTGCAAGTTGACAATCTGATGGTGTTTAATTCACTTGGATTGTTCATCCGTCCATTATCTGCCACTTGTTCTGGAGTCGGGTCACGGGGCAGCAGCTTGAGCAGGGTGACCCAGACATCTCTTCCAGCTCTTCCGGGAAGATTCCAAGGCGTTCCCAGGCCAGCTGAAAGACAGCCTGTCCTGTGTGTCCTGAGTCTTCCCTGGGGTCTGGTCTACTACCATTTGAATATGACCAGAAAATCTCCCTATGGAGAACCACCTTAACTGGTTCCTATCGATGTGGAGGAGAAGTGGCTCTACCCCAAGTTTTTCCCATATAACTGAACGTCTCACCCCATCTACAAGTGAGCCCAGCTACCCTGCAGAGCAAACAGTTCAACCACTTGTATCCGAGATCTCATTCTTCTGGTCACTACTCAGTTTGTGACCGTATGTGAGGGTAGGAATGTAGACGGCTGGTAATGAGAGAGTTTATCCTCGCAGGTGAACTCCCTCTTCACCGCAACGGACCGGCACTGACGAACCCAATACTGCAGAAGCTGTACTGGTCCATTTGTTGATCTCATGCGCCATTGTTCCCTCACTGTGAACAAATCTCTGAAATACTTCAACTCCTCCACTTGAAGCAGCATCTCATTTCCAGTGCAGAAAATGGATCATATTATTGGACTGGATTGATTTAGACTGTACAGGTAGTCCCTGACTTACAAGCGAATTCCGTACCTACGGGCCGTTCGTATGTCAAAAATTCGTAAGTAGGATCACCCAAAAAAAAAAAATTTTTTTAATTATTATTATTATTTTAGAAATGAATACATGTACAGTACTGTACAGTCACCAAGCACTTAGCCTATCCTAACAGTTTTTAAAGATGAAGGAGTGAGTTTAATTGTCTCCCTTTCACATAAAGGGAGCTAGCTCCCTTTATGGGAATGGAGCCTGCATGGAGGAGGGAGACAATTCCACTCACTCCTTCATCTTTAAAAACTGTGTTAGGATAGGCTAAGTGCTTGGTGACTGTACAGTACTGTACATTTATCTATTTATTAAAAATATACTGTACAGTATATATATTTATTTATTTATAAATAGATAAATGTACAGTACAGTACTGTACAGTCACCAAGCACTTAGCCTATCCTAACACAGTTAAGGAGTGAGTTGAATTGTCTCCCTCCTCCCCAGCAGGCTCCATTCACATAAAGGGAGCTACAGTACTTTCACTTTATGTGAAAGGGAGACAATTCAACTCACTCATTCATGATTAAAAACTGTGTTAGGATAGGCTAAGTGCTTGGTGACTGTACATGTATTCATTTATTTAAAAAATTAAAAAAAATTATGAGATTCATATTTGTAAGTCCAGAACCTCGTAAGTAAGAGCGCTCGTAAGTCAGGGACTACCTGTATAAAGAACTTGTTTCCTTTCTCCATTTAGTGTCGAGATCCAGAGAGGATTATTTTGGTCACTTAGCACTAAATTAATAGAATAAACTGAAATTCAGTTCTTACGATCCAAAAACACGTTATGTAAAACAACACTTAGAGCAATTCTCTGTCCTTTAGAGCAGGGGTTCTCAAACATTTTGGGTTCAGGGACCCCCTTATGACCTTCATGTTTATTAAATAATTATCTTCATTTTGTGTCTAATGCCTTGGAAATATTTGTGTAACATAAATATGTAAGACTTGTTATTTAATAGTGTTAATACAGTTTTTATACTTTTAAACATTTAAACATGGGGTATTTTTCATTCAAGACACACTTAATTAACACAATTTTTAATTTCAACTTCCAAAAATTACATTTTTGAGATAACAGTATCAAAAACCTCTTTAAAACTTACTTATTCACATAATGAATATTTAACTAGAATAATCACTGTGAAAAAAATCACATGTTGCTGCTGATTTGTTTCATATTGCTGCTGATCTGTTTCATGTTGCTGCTGATCTGTTTCATGTTGCTGCTGATCTGTTTCATGTTGCTGCTGATCTGTTTCATGTTGCTGCTGATCTGTTTCATGTTGCTGCTGATCTGTTTCATGTTGCTGCTGATCTGTTTCATGTTGCTGCTGATCTGTTTCATGTTGCTGCTGATCTGTTTCATGTTGCTGCTGATCTGTTTCATGTTGCTGCTGATCTGTTTCATGTTGCTGCTGATCTGTTTCATGTTGCTGCTGATCTGTTTCATGTTGCTGCTGATCTGTTTCATGTTGCTGCTGATCTGTTTCATGTTGCTGCTGATCTGTTTCATGTTGCTGCTGATCTGTTTCATGTTGCTGCTGATCTGTTTCATGTTGCTGCTGATCTGTTTCATGTTGCTGCTGATCTGTTTCATGTTGCTGCTGATCTGTTTCATGTTGCTGCTGATCTGTTTCATGTTGCTGCTGATCTGTTTCATGTTGCTGCTGATCTGTTTCATGTTGCTGCTGATCTGTTTCATGTTGCTGCTGATCTGTTTCATGTTGCTGCTGATCTGTTTCATGTTGCTGCTGATCTGTTTCATGTTGCTGCTGATCTGTTTCATGTTGCTGCTGATCTGTTTCATGTTGCTGCTGATCTGTTTCATGTTGCTGCTGATCTGTTTCATGTTGCTGCTGATCTGTTTCATGTTGCTGCTGATCTGTTTCATGTTGCTGCTGATCTGTTTCATGTTGCTGCTGATCTGTTTCATGTTGCTGCTGATCTGTTTCATGTTGCTGCTGATCTGTTTCATGTTGCTGCTGATCTGTTTCATGTTGCTGCTGATCTGTTTCATGTTGCTGCTGATCTGTTTCATGTTGCTGCTGATCTGTTTCATGTTGCTGCTGATCTGTTTCATGTTGCTGCTGATCTGTTTCATGTTGCTGCTGATCTGTTTCATGTTGCTGCTGATCTGTTTCATGTTGCTGCTGATCTGTTTCATGTTGCTGCTGATCTGTTTCATGTTGCTGCTGATCTGTTTCATGTTGCTGCTGATCTGTTTCATGTTGCTGCTGATCTGTTTCATGTTGCTGCTGATCTGTTTCATGTTGCTGCTGATCTGTTTCATGTTGCTGCTGATCTGTTTCATGTTGCTGCTGATCTGTTTCATGTTGCTGCTGATCTGTTTCATGTTGCTGCTGATCTGTTTCATGTTGCTGCTGATCTGTTTCATGTTGCTGCTGATCTGTTTCATGTTGCTGCTGATCTGTTTCATGTTGCTGCTGATCTGTTTCATGTTGCTGCTGATCTGTTTCATGTTGCTGCTGATCTGTTTCATGTTGCTGCTGATCTGTTTCATGTTGCTGCTGATCTGTTTCATGTTGCTGCTGATCTGTTTCATGTTGCTGCTGATCTGTTTCATGTTGCTGCTGATCTGTTTCATGTTGCTGCTGATCTGTTTCATGTTGCTGCTGATCTGTTTCATGTTGCTGCTGATCTGTTTCATGTTGCTGCTGATCTGTTTCATGTTGCTGCTGATCTGTTTCATGTTGCTGCTGATCTGTTTCATGTTGCTGCTGATCTGTTTCATGTTGCTGCTGATCTGTTTCATGTTGCTGCTGATCTGTTTCATGTTGCTGCTGATCTGTTTCATGTTGCTGCTGATCTGTTTCATGTTGCTGCTGATCTGTTTCATGTTGCTGCTGATCTGTTTCATGTTGCTGCTGATCTGTTTCATGTTGCTGCTGATCTGTTTCATGTTGCTGCTGATCTGTTTCATGTTGCTGCTGATCTGTTTCATGTTGCTGCTGATCTGTTTCATGTTGCTGCTGATCTGTTTCATGTTGCTGCTGATCTGTTTCATGTTGCTGCTGATCTGTTTCATATTGCTGCTGATCTGTTCCATGTTGCTGCTGATCTGTTTCGTGTTGTTGCATACGCCTATTCTCTTAAAGAAGCACGCTCCAAATATTATTCTAACATCATCAACACCTGCCCTGGAAACTCTAAACAGCTCTTCTCCACAATCACTCGTCTGCTTAATCCCATTAAGCAAACTCTTGAGGACTCTGCTCAAAAATGTGACCTGTTTCTTTCATCTTTTAAAACCAAAGTTGACACTATCAGATCTCAGCTCCACAACCTCCCCGTTCTCAGTGTGCCACCCGTCTCTCATCCACAACCTCCCCGTTCTCAGTGTGCCACCCACCCGTCTGCATTCTGGGACCCTAAACAGCTTTGACGAAGTTGTTCAGAGTGAGGTGGAGGCCATCATCAAGAAAATGAAGCCTTCATCCTGTGCCCTGGATCCTTTCCCCTCGTCTCTCATAAAAACCAATCATTCTGCAATAGGCCCACTTATCACTCAAATAATAAATCAGTCTCTACAATCTGGTCATGTTCCACTGCCTCTAAAAACCGCCATCATTAGGCCTCTTCTGAAAAAATCTAATTTGGATCCCAACATTTTTTCTAATTACCGCCCAATTTCACACCTCCCTTTTCTGTCTAAAGTGCTGGAAAAAGCTGTTGCTGCTCAGCTGCAGGATCACCTACAACAACACTCTCTGTATGAGAAGTTCCAGTCTGGATTCAGGGCAGCTCACAGTACAGAGACTGCATTGCTGAGGGTTACCAATGATGTCCTCTTGGCTGCTGACACTGGCTCTCCCTCCATCCTTGTCCTCCTTGACCTCACTGCAGCCTTCGACACTGTGGACCATAGTATCCTCCTCCACCGTCTTCATGTGGAGGTCGGTCTCTGCGACACAGTCCTGGACTGGTTCAAATCTTTCCTCTCCAATAGGCTGGAATGTGTTAGTCTTGGCAACGCCACGTCCCAGACAGTTGGTGTCTCCTGTGGTGTCCCTCAGGGGTCGGTTCTGGGGCCCCTGC
>JBBPBX010074003.1:0-17687 GCA_038048925.1 Garcialebias charrua
AGGCCCTTTCCTGTATTTCTGTTAATTTACATTATTAGTCTGTTAAAGGGGACCACACATGCAAAATTCACTTTTTAATGTTTTTTTTACTCAAGTTTGGGTATGTACTTCATAAAAAAACAGTCCTAAGGGCAAAGAAATGCACCCAGTGGTTTATTTACTCTAAGTAGATTTATTTGTCTGTGATACAAACGGTCAAGTTCTCACTTCCTGCGGTTTGTTACGTCACAAACCGCAGCCAATCACCTCAAACCTGAGCCACAACCCACTCCAACCTGACCATCCCCTCACCTAGCAACCCCTGGTTAGGTCCAGCCCCTCACCTAGCAACCCCTGGTTAGGTCCAGCCCCTCACCTAGCAACCCCTGGTTAGGTCCAGCCCCTCACCTAGCAACCCCTGGTTAGGTCCAGCCCCTCACCTAGCAACCCCTGGTTAGGTCCAGCCCCTCACCTAGCAACCCCTGGTTAGGTCCAGCCCCTCACCTAGCAACCCCTGGTTAGGTCCAGCCCCTCACCTAGCAACCCCTGGTTAGGTCCAGCCCCTCACCTAGCAACCCCTGGTTAGGTCCAGCCCCTCACCTAGCAACCCCATGTTAGGCTCAACCCACTTCTGTATTAAACACATGACTGTTGTTTTTCATGATTTCATCTCATCTTTTGTTTATATGTTATTAATTTCATGTGTACAGCACTTTGTTGCAGCTGTGGTTTTTTAAATGGCTTTATAAATAAAGTATAATTGTTATTTTTATGTTTTAGTTCAATTTTTAGTGTATCTGCGATCACTCCCAACGCGCAGCCGGCAAAAATTAAACGAGCAGACCCCCGGCGTAGGGACCGGCGGCACCGGGACCATCTTCTGGCGCGATGGAGCAGAGCTTCAACTGTACAGCCTCGCAGCAGCCTGGCAGAAGCCTCGCAGCAGCGAGGACCTTCTCCTTACGGATTAATTTACGGGAGACACTTGGTGAACTTTGTGTTGTCTTGACTGGAACAGCGATAACTCTCAAAATCTCCGCGTGCAACGAGCGGAGCTGGCGAACACCGGAAGAGGAACAAGCTAACATTAGCATCGGATTCGGGTGGTCTAATGCTAAAAGGAGCAGCAAATTGCGGCGCGCTCAGACGGGTTTCGGTAAGTTATCTTAAGCTAACACTAACAGTAAGTCAAATGAGTAATAAAAAAAGAGCTAATTTTAAAACAACAACACATTACAGATACTGGCTGTTACAGAGGGCGTAAACAGATCGTTGAAGGGCGTGGACTTCAGAACTTCTATCAGAACCGGTCGTTCAAAACGAAAGTTAAAAATGACAGAATTAAAAAGGGTATAATTGATTATCTAAGAATTATTTTGTGTATTAAATTGAATGAACACTGTCTGGTAACTCCAAAGAAATACCATAAAATTTTTAAAAACATATATGTGGTCTCCTTTAAGTCAACACAAATGTTAATTTTACACAGTTTTGTTCTACAAAAGAAGACCCTTTCCTGTATTTCTTACCTCTAATAAATGTTTTTAGTACATCAACAACTGGCTAAATTAACTGGGAAATATCAAACAAAAAACTAATTTAAACTGGTAAAACCACAGTAAAATTTTGTATGTAAAATAAAGGATATTTTGTGTATTTTGTTCATCGCTAATAATAATCAAATTAAATGGTAAGAGTTACTTTTTAAACCCGCTAACTGACTACCAGTACTACTACTGTCATTACAAAACATGCAAAATGTAACATCATGGAATGAGAGGTACATATCACTTTCGAAAAATTTATTGTCACCATTTTTAAACAATTCAGCAACTCTGACTTAATCCACAATCAAAAACTGAAGATTAGCCTCTTTTAGTCAAGACAGTTTTCAATTAACAAAATGTACCAAATGCCAGGCAAAAAGCTTAAAATAAATTAAATGTAAATGTTTACATTTTTAGCAGTTGTCTTAATACTTTAAACAAAAAATGTGGAAATGTGGAAGTTTAGGCAAAAATGTGCAATACGTCAACCGTCCACAAAGCAACAACTTGTAGTACCGGTACCTTTTCTCCAACAGAACAGTCCAAAAACAAACACTTGCTGTTTTTCAATGAACAGTCCACAGAGCAGCAACTTCAAATATTTTTTCCTGCTAACAGTCCACAAAACAAAAACTTGCAGTGCTTCTTCAATGAACAGTCCACATAGCAGAAACTTCAAAAAAAATAATCCTGCTAACAGTCCAAAAAGCAAAAACTTGCAGTACCTCTTCATTGAACAAGTTAGAGTCCACAGAGAGAGTCCTTATTAGGTGTCACATCACTCGTGATCGGTGAGTTCCTGTATCAGGGTGAGGACTCGGGGGTTCAGGTTGAGACGACGCTTTGAGTTTTTGTTCTCCACTTTGGTTCCCTTTTCTGGATTTATCCGGAAAAAAAAACACCTGTTAAAAGAAAAGACAACCATTATAATTATTTTGCAGTTTCAGTAAAGTAAAATACATATTTAAAAAAGCTAAGTCTGGTCCTCTGGACATTCAAAAAACAAAACAAAACAAAAAAGTAGAAATGTTTCGTCTTTCATCTGAAAGACTTCCTCAGTCTGAGCTGCTGTATTCAGCTTAGTCTTATAAATAGCACCCTGTCAGTGGATCAACCAGTTTTCTGATGACAGACAAAACCAGCTGCTCCCATGATCAAGGGACAAGAAGTTTACTTTTTCTACTTTACTGAAGAGTGAAGGGACGAGATCCATCCAGAGATAAGATCTTACATTGAGTAAATGCTTTATTTACTCACATTTTAGTACAAATACTGTACTGTACACACTGTCTATGACAAGACAAGTTTTCTTTTTCTACTTTACAGAAGATTGAAGGGCCGTGATCCATCCAGAGATAAGATCCTACATTAAGTAAATGCTTTATTTACACACATTTTAGTACAAATACTGTACTGTACTAGCCTGGCCCTCGCCATTCCTGCACAGCTCCGCTCAATTATATTTCCCTTCACTGCTGGGTCTGGGACTTGTCCCATAGACAACGATTTCTCCGGTCAATTTTTGACCGGACCAATCAGAGAACAGAAGGCGGAGTTTTGAACGACGTCGTCAGTTATAATGGCTGCCACCACGAAGGAATTTTCAAGAAAATAAGGTAAAAAACTATTATTTCTTTGCTGAGAAAAAATATATTTCTTAGCTGACGTTATATCAGAAGGGTTCCTGAGCTTAACTGTTCCTAAATCAATTCACGAAATGGTCAAATCTGCTGGATTTAAATAGTTTCGGTTTGACATTTTCCAAACAGCCTCAAGGTGCGCTACGAAAATAAATTATAAAAAATCGAATTTTATCTCAAATGTTTCATCCAGGCCACACCTGGTAGCAGAAAAAATATCCACCGAGTGGTTTCTGAGCTGTTTATCTGAATAGCCTGGACCTCGCCAGGCTAAGCTAACAAAACTCCGCCTTCTGTTCTCTGATTGGTCCGGTCAAAAATCGACCGGAGAAATCGTTTTCTATGGGAGGAATGCCAGACCCTAGTCAGAAGCAAAGTGAAGGACAGGGTCTGGTTTTAACCAGGCTAGTACTGTACACACTGTCTATGACAAGACAAGTTTTCTTTTTCTACTTTACAGAAGAGTGAAGGGCCATGATCCATCCAGAGATAAGATCGTACACCTGGGTCCAGTCTCTGATCTACACCTTGGATTCCTGTGGAGTTGGCTGAAATCGGACAGTTCCACATCAAGAGGAATCTGTTCCAGTTTGCTGGTCTCCATCATTGCTTGTTGAATTGGTTTTGATCTTTATTCTGTGCCAATTCATTTTCATTAAGACAACACCACCCACAGTTGTCATATTGTACAGTATTCAGTTTCAACTGTTTTAAATGTATAATTATAGCTTTTATTCTGAACTTTGTCAGTCTCCTGGGTGATGAAAACGTATAAGCAAAATGAATGTTTTTATGCTTTGCACATGTGAATAAAAACACTGGCCTAAGAACAATCAAGACCTTTAGTTTTTATTTATGTGTATTACGATGAGTAGTATGGGTAACATCACAATGAAACTACTTCACATTATTAGAGTTTTAACAGTGTATTTTAATTATTGAAATAACAACAAAAAGAACAAATGTAAATGAACAGCAGATTTATTTATAGAAGATTTTTTTAACTCGTTTGTTGCTGTGTACAACTGCACAACACTTCTGGACCAAGTCGAGTTTCCATCCATCTACTGGGAGTCTGCTGGCGATTGAAGATTCTACGACCTGAGACAGTACCTTAACACAGCCTTTTTTTAGATATGGAGTAAATTTCTATGTTTCTCTTTTGTATATAATATATATACTCTACACCATGAATGTTTTTGTTGAAAAGCTTATGTAATAGTGTACGTATGAAATCAACTGAAAAATAACTTCTTTTTTTGTTTTATTCAACCACAATGTAACAGGTTATCAACACATGCTTTTCTCAAAACAACAATGTACATATTTCATATTATCTTGTCTTTGAATATTGCAGAAAATTTATAACTACTTTATCACAGCATGTGTTTCAACTTTGTACATTTTACTTGTGACATTTTCAACAAATTTTCTATTAAATGTCTGCTTTCATTCACAGCACAGACTTGAACTCTGATTATATTAATGTCTGGCTGTGATCTAAATATTCTGATATCCAGATAAGTCATGTACCTTCCACAGTGTGTCCAGTCAGCCTGTCCGTGAGCAGTGAGATGAGACGTTAACTGTGCTTCACCTGTCACTGCTCAGTGACACCTGAGGCACAGTTAATGTCTTATCTTCACACTTAACGTCTTTTCTTCGCAGCTTCTTAAAACATCCTTGGAATGTATCCACCTCTTATGTGCTACCGTTTACGTAAGATAAAGGAAACTTTTGTGTAAAAAAATTAATAAATAGCTAGCAAGTATGTTACCCCACGAACGTAAACAAGAGCGCGGGACCGCGGGCGGAAGTACACTCCCGGCTTCCGCTATGAATTATGGGTAGTGGTGCGAAATCGAAAATAAGGTGGATAAATAGGTTAGCCTTGACAATGCATTGAAGCTGTGGAGTGTTCTGCCCACATATAAATTGGTTGGCCTTGACAACGCTTTGAAGCTACAGAGTGTTCCGACCACATATAAATAGGTTGGCCTTAACAATGCTTTAAAGCTATGGAGTGTTCCGCCCACATATAAATAGGTTGCCTTGACAAAACTTTAAAACTGTGGAGTGTTCCATCCACATAAAAATAGTTTGGCCTTGACAACACTTTAAAGCTGTGGAGTGTTCCATCCACATTTAAATAGTTTTGGCTTGAGAAGACTTTGAAGCTGTGGAGTGTTCCGCCCACATATAAATAGGTTGGCCTTGACAATGCTTTGCAGCTGTGGATGTTTTCGCCCACATATACATAGGTTGGCCTTGACAACACTTTGAAGCTACAGAGTATTCTGTCCACATTTAAATAGGTTGGCCTTAACAATGCTTTAAAGCTGTGGAGTGTTCCGTCCACATATAAATAGGTTGCCCTGACAACACTTTAAAGCTGTGGAGTGTTCCACCCACATATAAATAGTTTGGCCTTGAGAAGGTTTGAAGCTGCAGAGTGTTCTGCCCACTAATGCCCCTTTTCCACTTGCTCGGCCCAGAGCGGCTCAGTCTGGTCCGGTCTGGTTCAGTTCGGCTCGGCTCACATGTAGGTTTGTCTCCATTCACTACTGCAGCCCTTCTGTGGGCAGGGTGTAGAATCTCACTCGTCCTACCACGTGGTGGCGGTAGTGTTACCTCAAGCTATTTACTAGCCACCACTAAACGTTAGAAGAAGAACACCCTGCAGGACCTTGTCTCACCACCTGTTGGCGGCAATGTCCCTTGAGCTATTTAATGCTCTAATATCTTATTTTATTGCCTTTTCAGCTTGTTTTAAACCCATGTGTTTTCCATTTTGTTTCTTTCTAATAAATATTATTCTGATATATGCACAAGGTTCCTGTTAACATTGCTTAACACATCGATCGCACTGCCCTGTAATCAGTTGAACTATTTTTACAGTAAGGTACAGATTAGGAATTAATTAAGGTTTCAATTGGCCCTGTAATATTAAAGGTTAGTATTTTATTAAATTTAAACGGTAATATTTTGTCAGGGATAATTCAAAGTGAAATGCAAATAGATAATTTGGTTTAAACTGTCCGTTAAACATGAAAAGCGTGTTTCTTTAAACGTAAAAATAAAGTATTAATAATTAAACGTTTGTTGATCAGGAAACTCGTTTGGGCATCCAAGAACAGCTTCATCGGGGTTGATGTTGACGTCTGTGCACCCCGGAAAAAGCTGCTGCACCACGACCTGGCATCAGGAAGGATGGATGGATGGGTTCATGTTGACGTCTGTGCATCCTTGGAAAAGCTGCTGCGCCACGACCCGACATCAGGAAGGATGGATGGATGGATGGGTTCATGTTGACGTCTGTGCATCCTTGGAAAAGCTGCTGCACTACCCATGACACGACATCAGGAAGGATGGATGGATGGATGGCTGTTCAAATCTAATATTCTTTTTTCTTATGAATCTTTAAAGGGCAAATGCAAATGGAAAATATTCTTAACTTCCATTATGTTTTTAAACAAACACTATACTGCAGACACTTAACATTGTAAAATACTGTATGTTTAGGAAATTATTGTTCAATGAGACCACTTAAGAAAAAAATGTTTATTATGAAAACTAAGAAGTGAAAAAAGCACAACAATAAATACTGCATACACCTAAATGATTTTTTTCTCGTTGTCTCATGGGCCTCCAGAAGACACAAGTTGATAAATTCAGGTGTTGACTTCTTCCTCTTAACTGTAAAAAAAGAAAAACATGGTTACCAGTAATTCAGTCTAGAAACAGTTTTATATGTAGATATATTTTACAAGATATATATACACATATCTTATATCTCAGAAACCACAAAGCAGATATTTTTCAAACTACCACAGTGTAATTACAACATGTTTATGTACACACTGTAAGCTGTTGGAGTTGTTTGAATTAAAATTCGATTTTTAATAGACATAAGTGTGTCGACCTAGCTTGTTTTTTTTCCTACTATTATTTAACCCATATCTTATATCTCAGAAACCACAAAGCAGATATTTTTAAAACTACCACAGTGTATTCACAACATGTTTATGTACACACTGTAAGCTGTTGGAGTTATTTGAATTAAAATTCGATATTTAATAGACATAAGTGTGTCGACCTAGCTTGTTTTTTTCTACTATTATTTAACACATATCTTATATCTCAGAAACCACAAAGCAGATATTTTCCAAACTAACACAGTTTAATCACAACATGTTTATGTGCATACTGTAAGCTGTTGGAGTTATTTGAATTAAAATTCGATTTTTTTATAATTTATTTTAGTAGCACATGTGACAGGTTTGGAAGAAGTCAAAACAAATCAATTTAAATCCAGCAGATTTGACCACTACGTGACATTATTAAGGACTTGTTCACCTGAGGAACCCTCTTGGTATAAAGCCAGCCAGCTATGAAATATATTTTTTTAATCTTTTATTTAGCTACATTAAAAGAAAGAACGCCGATCGACCGCACCCACGCGTGCACGAGACGTGCACGTGGCGACCTACTTTGTTAAATCCAGCAGATTTGACCACAACGTGAAATTATTAAGGAGCGGTTCAGCTCAAGCACCCTCTTGATACAACGTCAGCTATGAAATGTATTTTTTAAAGCGTTTATTTAGCTACATTACTGTATATAGAAATAAAGCCTGCTCACGTGCGCGCGCGCGTGCACGTGGCAAAACTACTTTTTTAAATCCTGCCGTTTTGACCACTACGTGAATTTATTAAGGAATAGTTCAGCTTAAGACACATCTTTGCTATAATTTTAAATACAAATAATAGTTTTTACCGTGTTAATCTTGTAAAGTCCTTCCTGTTTGCTCCCTCGCCTCAGCAGCCACTTCCTGAAACTCCGTGGCAGGAGGCTGGGCTGGAAGTCCACCTCCTCCCCACCGCTCACTCCCCCACGGCTCGCTCGCTTCAGCCGGCCTGGACCCTGCTCTGAGATGAGTCTGGAATCTTGGTGCGGCGCGGAGCACATGTGAGGTGGAAATGCTGTCCAACGCGTGCTTGGCAAGCAAATATGACGTCATAAGCGACCCGCGCCACCAAGTGGAAAAGGGGCAATATAAACAGTTTGGCCTTGACAACACTTTACAGCTGTGGAGTGTTCCGCCCACATAAAAAGAGTTTGGCCTTGAGAAGGCTTTCAAGCTGTGGAGTGTACCACCCACATATAAATAGGTTGCCTTGACAACACTTTAATGCTGTGGAGTGTTCTGCCCACATATAAATAGTTTGGCCTTGAGAAGGCTTTGAAGCAGCAGTGTTCTGCCCACATATAAATAGGTTGGCCTTGACAATGCATTGAATCCGTGCAGTGGTCCGCCCACATATAAATAGGTTGGCCTTGACAATGCTTTGCAGCTGTGGATGTTTTCACAAACATATAAATAGGTTGGCCTTGACAACGCTTTGAAGCTACAAAGTGTTCCGTCCACATATAAATAGGTTGGCCTTTCCAATGCATTAAATCTGTGGAGTGTTCCGCCCACATATAAATAGGTTGGCCTTGACAATGTTTTAAAGCTGTGGAGTGTTCAGCCCACATTTAATAGGTTGCCTTGACAACACTTTAAAGCTGTGGAGTGTTCCGCCCACACATAAATAGTTTGGCCTTGAGAAGGCTTTGGAACTGTGGAGTGTTTCGGCCACATACAATGGGTTGGTTTTGGCAATGCTTTAAAGCTGTGGAGTGTTGCATGTATCTCTCTCTCTCAATGCATGCATCTCTCTAACTTTCTCTCTCTCAATGCATGCAGTTATCTCTCTCAATGCATGCATCTTTCTCTCTTTCTCTCGATGTATGTATCTCTCTCTCTCTCTCAAAGCATTTATCTCTCTCTCAATGCATGTATATCTCTCTCTCAATGCATGCATATCTCTCTCTCAATGCATGCATGCATCTCTCTCTCTCAATGCATGCATCTCTCTCTCTCTCTCTCAATGCATGCATCTCTCTCTATCAATGCATGCATCTCTCTCTCTATCTCTCTCTCTCAATGCATGCATCTATCTCTCTCAATGCATGCATCTCTCTCTCAATGCATGCATCTCTCTCTCGATGCATGCATCTCTGTCTCAATGCATGCATCTCTCTCTCAATGCATGCATGCATATATCTCAATATCTAAATGCATGCATGCATCACACTCTCTCACTCTCTCAATGCATGCATGCATCTCTCTCAATACATGCATTAATCTCTCTCTCAATGCATGCATGCATCTCTCTCTCTCAATGCATGCATGCATCTCTTTCTCAATGCATGCATGCATCTCTCTCAATAAATGCATGCATCTCTCTCTCAATGCATGCATCTCTCTCAATGCATGCATGCATATCTCTCTCTCAATGCATGCATCTCTCTCAATGTATGCATGCATCTCTCTCTCTCAATGCATGCATCTCTCTCTCAATGCATGCATCTCTCTCAATGCATGCATTCTCTCTCAGTGCATGCATCTCTCTCTCAATGCATGTATCTCTCTCTCTCAATGAATGCATCTCTCTCTCTCAATGCATGCATCTCTCCCTCTCTCTCAATGCATAGATCTATCTCACAATGCATGCATCTCTATCTCTCTCAATTCATGCATCTCTCTCTCAATGCATGCATCTCTCTCTCTCCCTCAATGCATGCATCTCTCTCTCTCTCAATGCATGTATCTCTCTCAATGCATGCATATCTCTCTCTCAATGCATGCTTCTCTCTCACAATGCATGCATATATCTCTCTCAATGCATGCATGCATATCTCTCTGTCTCTCAATGCATGCATCTATCTCTCTCCATCTCTCTCTCAATGCATGTATCTCTCCCAATGCATGCATCTATCTCTCTCTCAATGCATGTATCTCTCTCAATCCATGCATCTCTCTCTCTCAATGCATGCATCTCTATCTCTCTCAATGCATGCATGCATCTCCCTCTCTCTCAATGCATGCATGCATCTCCCTCTCTCTCAATGCATGCATCTCTCTCTCTCTCTCAATGCATGCATCTCTCTCTCTCTCAATGCATGCATCTCTCTCAATGCATGTATCTCTCTCCCTCTCTCTCTCTCTCAATGCATTTATCTATCTCTCAATGCATGCATCTCTCTCTCAATTCATGCATCTCCCTCAATGCATGTATCTCTCTCTCAATGCATGCAGCTCTCTCTCTCCCTCAATGCATGCATCTCTCCCTCTCTCTCAATGCATGTATCTCTCTCTCAATGCATGCATCTCTCTCTCTCAATGCATGCTTCTCTCTCTCACAATGCATGCATATCTCTCTCTCTCTCTCTCAATGCATGCATGCATCTCTCTCTGTCTCTCAATGCATACATCTATCTCTCTCCATCTCTCTCTAAATGCATGTATCTCTCAATGCATGCATCTATCTCTGTCTCTCAATGCATGCATCTCTCTCAATCCATGCATCTCTCTCTCGAAACATGCATCTCTCTCTCTCAATGCATGGATCTCTATCTCTCTCAATGCATGTATGCATCTCCCTCTCTCAATGCATGCATATCTCTCTCTCTCTCAATGCATGCTTCTCTCTCTCACAATGCATGCATATATATTTCTCTCTCTCAATGCATGTATCTCTCTCTCTCTCTCTATGCATGTATCTCTCTCAATGAATGCATCTCTCTGTCTCAATGCATGCATATCTCTCTCAATGCATGCATATCTCTCTCAATCCATGCATACATCTCTCTCTCAATGCATGCATGCATCTCTCTCTCAATGCATGCATGCATCTCTCTCTTAATGCATGCATCTCTCTCTCAATGCATGCAACTCTCTCAATGCATGCAACTCTCTCAATGCATGCATATCTCTCTCTCTCTCAATGAATGCATCTCTCTCTCTCAATGAATGCATCTCTCTCTCTCAATGCATGTATCTCTCTCTCTCAATGCATGTATCTCTCTCTCAATGCATATATATCTCTCTCAATGCATGCATCCCTCTCTCAATGCATGCATCTCTCAATGCATGCATATCTCTCTCAATGCATGCATGCATCTCTCTCAATGCATGCATGCATCTCTCTCTTTCTCATTGCATGCATCTCTCTCAATGCATGCAACTCTCTCAATGCATGCATGCATCCCTCTCTCAATGCATGCATATTTCTCTCTCTCTCAATGATGCATCTCTCTCTCAATGCATGTATCTCTCTCTCAATGCATGTATCTCTCTCTCAATGCATATATATATATCTCTCTCTCAATGCATGCATGTCTCTCCCTCTCTCTCTCAATACATAGATCTATCTCTCAATGCATGCATCTCTCTCTCTATTTCAATGCATACATCTCCCTCTCTCTCTCTCTCTCTCTCTCTCTCTCAATAAATGCATATCTCTCTCAATGCATGCATCTCTCTCCCGCTCACTCTCAATGCATGCATCTCTCTCTCAATGCTTGTAGCTCTCTCTCTCTCTCAATGAATGCATCTCTCTCTCAATGCATGCATGCATGCATATCTCTCTCAATGCATAGATCTATCTCTCAATGCATGCATCTCTCTCTCTCTTTCAATGCATGCATCTCGCTCTCTCAATACATGCATCTCTCTCTCTCTCTCAATGCATGTATCTCTCTCTCAATGCATGAATCTCTCTCTCTCAATGCATGCATCTCTCTCTCAATGCATGCTTCTCTCTCTCAATACATGCATGCATGTCTCTCTCTCTCAATGCATGCATGCATATCTCTCTTGCTCTCTGTCTCTCAATATATGCATGCATCTCTCTCTGTCTCACAATGCATGCATCTCTCTCTCAATGCATGCATCTCTCTCTCTCTCAATAAATGCATATATCTCTCAATGCATCCATCTCTCTCAATGCATGCATCTCTCTCAATGCATGCATTAAGAGAGAGCTCTTAATGCATGCATCTCTCTCAATGCATGCATCTCTCTCTCTCAATGCATGCATGCATCTCTCTGTCTCTCAATGCATGCATCTATCTCTCTTCTATCTCTCTCTCTCAATGCATGCATCTCTCTCTCAATGCATGCATCTCCCTCGCTCTCTTTCAAATCATGAATCTCTCTCTCAATGTATGCATCTCTCTCTCTCAATGCATGCATATCTCTCTCAATGCACGCATCTCTCTCTCAATGCATGCATGCATCTCTCTCTCAATGCATGCATGCATCTCTCTCTCTCTCTCAATTATTCATGTATCTCCCTCTCTCTCAATATATGCATGTATATCTCTTTCTCAATGCATGCATCTCTCTCAATGCATGCATGTATCTCTCTCTCAATATATGCATGTGTCTCTCTCAATGCATGCTTATCTCTCTCTTAATGCATGCATCTCTCTCTCAATGCCTGCATCTCTCTCAATGCATGCATGCATGCATCTCTCTCTCAATGCATGCATGCATCTCTCTCAATTATTCATGTATCTCCCTCTCTCTCAATATATGCATGTATCTCTCTTTCTCAATGCATGCATCTCTCTCAATGCATGCATGTATCTCTCTCTCAATATATGCATGTATCTCTCTCAATGCATGCTTATCTCTCTCTCAATGCATGCATCTTCCTCTCAATGCATGTATCTCTCTCTCTCTCAATGCATGCATCTCTCTCAATGCATGCATTTCTGTCTATGCATTGAGAGAGAGAGCTCTCTCTCTCAATGCATGCATCGCTCTCAATGCATGCATCTCTCTCTCTCAATGCATGCATCTCTCTCAATGCATAGATCTCTCTCTCAATGCATGCATCTCTCTCTCAATGCATGCATCTATCTCTCTCTCAATGCATGCATGCATATCTCTTTCTCTCAATGCATAGATCTATCTCTCAATGCATGTATCTCTCTCTCAATGCATGCTTCTCTCTCTCTCAATGCATGCATGCATATCACTCTCTCAATGCATGCATTCTTCTCTCTCTCTATCTCTCTCAATGCATGCATGCATCTCTCTCTCTCTGTGTCTCTCAATGCATGTATCTATCTCTATCTCCCTCTCTCTCTCTCGCACTCTCAATGCATACATATCTCTCTCTCTCTAAATGCATGCATGCATCTATCTCTCAATGCATGTATGCATCTCTCAATGCATGCATCTCTCTCTCTCAATACATGCATCTCTCTCAATGCATGCATGCATCTCTCTCTCAATTCATGCATCTCTCTCTCTCAATGCATGCATCTCTCTCTCAATGCATGCATCTCTCTCTCTCAATGCATAGATCTATCTCTCAATGCATGCATCTCTCTCTATTTCATATCTTTCTCTCAATGCATGTATCTCTCTCTCTCAATGCATGCATCTCTTTCTCTCAATGCATGCATCTCTCTCTCAATGCATGTATCTCTCTCTCTCAATGAATGCATCTCTCTCTCTCTCTCAATGCATGCATCTCTCCCTCTCTCTCTCTCAATGCATAGATCTATCTCTCAACGAATGCATCTCTATCTCTCTCAATTCATGCATCTCTCTCTTAATGCATGCATCTCTCTCTCTCCCTCAATGCATGCATCTCTCTCTCTCTCAATGCATGTATCTCTCTCAATGCATGCATATCTCTCTCAATGCATGCTTCTCTCTCACAATGCATGCATATATCTCTCTCAATGCATGCATGCATATCTCTCTCTGTCTCTCAATGCATGCATCTATCTCTCTCCATCTCTCTCTCAATGCATGTATCTCTCCCAATGCATGCATCTATCTCTCTCTCAATGCATGTATCTCTCTCAATCCATGCATCTCTCTCTCTCAATGCATGCATCTCTATCTCTCTCAATGCATGCATGCATCTCCCTCTCTCTCAATGCATGCATCTCTCTCTCTCTCTCAATGCATGCATCTCTCTCTCAATGCATGCATCTCTCTCAATGCATGTATCTCTCTCCCTCTCTCTCTCTCTCTCTCAATGCATTTATCTATCTCTCAATGCATGCATCTCTCTCTCAATTCATGCATCTCCCTCAATGCATGTATCTCTCTCTCAATGCATGCAGCTCTCTCTCTCCCTCAATGCATGCATCTCTCCCTCTCTCTCAATGCATGTATCTCTCTCTCAATGCATGCATCTCTCTCTCTCAATGCATGCTTCTCTCTCTCACAATGCATGCATATCTCTCTCTCTCTCAATGCATGCATCTCTCTCTCAATGCATGCATCTCTCTCAATGCATGTATCTCTCTCCCTCTCTCTCTCTCTCTCAATGCATTTATCTATCTCTCAATGCATGCATCTCTCTCTCAATTCATGCATCTCCCTCAATACATGCATCTCTCTCTCTCTCTCAATGCATGCATCTCTCTCTCAATGCATGCTTCTCTCTCTCAATACATGCATGCATGTCTCTCTCTCTCAATGCATGCATGCATATCTCTCTTGCTCTCTGTCTCTCAATATATGCATGCATCTCTCTCTGTCTCACAATGCATGCATCTCTCTCTCAATGCATGCATCTCTCTCTCTCTCAATAAATGCATATATCTCTCAATGCATCCATCTCTCTCAATGCATGCATCTCTCTCAATGCATGCATTAAGAGAGAGCTCTTAATGCATGCATCTCTCTCAATGCATGCATCTCTCTCTCTCAATGCATGCATGCATCTCTCTGTCTCTCAATGCATGCATCTATCTCTCTTCTATCTCTCTCTCTCAATGCATGCATCTCTCTCTCAATGCATGCATCTCCCTCGCTCTCTTTCAAATCATGAATCTCTCTCTCAATGTATGCATCTCTCTCTCTCAATGCATGCATATCTCTCTCAATGCACGCATCTCTCTCTCAATGCATGCATGCATCTCTCTCTCAATGCATGCATGCATCTCTCTCTCTCTCTCAATTATTCATGTATCTCCCTCTCTCTCAATATATGCATGTATATCTCTTTCTCAATGCATGCATCTCTCTCAATGCATGCATGTATCTCTCTCTCAATATATGCATGTGTCTCTCTCAATGCATGCTTATCTCTCTCTTAATGCATGCATCTCTCTCTCAATGCCTGCATCTCTCTCAATGCATGCATGCATGCATCTCTCTCTCAATGCATGCATGCATCTCTCTCAATTATTCATGTATCTCCCTCTCTCTCAATATATGCATGTATCTCTCTTTCTCAATGCATGCATCTCTCTCAATGCATGCATGTATCTCTCTCTCAATATATGCATGTATCTCTCTCAATGCATGCTTATCTCTCTCTCAATGCATGCATCTTCCTCTCAATGCATGTATCTCTCTCTCTCTCAATGCATGCATCTCTCTCAATGCATGCATTTCTGTCTATGCATTGAGAGAGAGAGCTCTCTCTCTCAATGCATGCATCGCTCTCAATGCATGCATCTCTCTCTCTCAATGCATGCATCTCTCTCAATGCATAGATCTCTCTCTCAATGCATGCATCTCTCTCTCAATGCATGCATCTATCTCTCTCTCAATGCATGCATGCATATCTCTTTCTCTCAATGCATAGATCTATCTCTCAATGCATGTATCTCTCTCTCAATGCATGCTTCTCTCTCTCTCAATGCATGCATGCATATCACTCTCTCAATGCATGCATTCTTCTCTCTCTCTATCTCTCTCAATGCATGCATGCATCTCTCTCTCTCTGTGTCTCTCAATGCATGTATCTATCTCTATCTCCCTCTCTCTCTCTCGCACTCTCAATGCATACATATCTCTCTCTCTCTAAATGCATGCATGCATCTATCTCTCAATGCATGTATGCATCTCTCAATGCATGCATCTCTCTCTCTCAATACATGCATCTCTCTCAATGCATGCATGCATCTCTCTCTCAATTCATGCATCTCTCTCTCTCAATGCATGCATCTCTCTCTCAATGCATGCATCTCTCTCTCTCAATGCATAGATCTATCTCTCAATGCATGCATCTCTCTCTATGTCATATCTTTCTCTCAATGCATGTATCTCTCTCTCTCAATGCATGCATCTCTTTCTCTCAATGCATGCATCTCTCTCTCAATGCATGTATCTCTCTCTCAATGAATGCATCTCTCTCTCTCTCAATGCATGCATCTCTCCCTCTCTCTCTCTCAATGCATAGATCTATCTCTCAACGAATGCATCTCTATCTCTCTCAATTCATGCATCTCTCTCTTAATGCATGCATCTCTCTCTCTCCCTCAATGCATGCATCTCTCTCTCTCTCAATGCATGTATCTCTCTCAATGCATGCATATCTCTCTCAATGCATGCTTCTCTCTCACAATGCATGCATATATCTCTCTCAATGCATGCATGCATATCTCTCTCTGTCTCTCAATGCATGCATCTATCTCTCTCCATCTCTCTCTCAATGCATGTATCTCTCCCAATGCATGCATCTATCTCTCTCTCAATGCATGTATCTCTCTCAATCCATGCATCTCTCTCTCTCAATGCATGCATCTCTATCTCTCTCAATGCATGCATGCATCTCCCTCTCTCTCAATGCATGCATCTCTCTCTCTCTCTCAATGCATGCATCTCTCTCTCAATGCATGCATCTCTCTCAATGCATGTATCTCTCTCCCTCTCTCTCTCTCTCTCTCAATGCATTTATCTATCTCTCAATGCATGCATCTCTCTCTCAATTCATGCATCTCCCTCAATGCATGTATCTCTCTCTCAATGCATGCAGCTCTCTCTCTCCCTCAATGCATGCATCTCTCCCTCTCTCTCAATGCATGTATCTCTCTCTCAATGCATGCATCTCTCTCTCTCAATGCATGCTTCTCTCTCTCACAATGCATGCATATCTCTCTCTCTCTCAATGCATGCATGCATATCTCTCTATAAATATATGCATGCATGCATCTCTCTCTGTCTCTCAATGCATACATCTATCTCTCTCCATCTCTCTCTAAATGCATGTATCTCTCAATGCATGCATCTATCTCTGTCTCTCAATGCATGCCTCTCTCTCAATCCATGCATCTCTCTCTCTCTCTCGAAACATGCATCTATCTCTCTCAATGCATGGATCTCTATCTCTCTCAATGCATGTATGCATCTCCCTCTCTCAATGCATGCATATCTCTCTCTCTCTCAATGCATGCTTCTCTCTCTCACAATGCATGCATATATATTTCTCTCTCTCAATGCATGTATCTCTCTCTCTCTCTCTCTATGCATGTATCTCTCTCAATGAATGCATCTCTCTGTCTCAATGCATGCATATCTCTCTCAATCCATCATACATCTCTCTCTCAATGCATGCATGCATCTCTCTCTCAATGCATGCATGCATCTCTCTCTCAATGCATGCATCTCTCTCTCAATGCATGCAACTCTCTCAATGCATGCAACTCTCTCAATGCATGCATATATCTCTCTCTCTCTCTCTCAATGAATGCATCTCTCTCTCAATGAATGCATCTCTCTCTCTCAATGCATGTATCTCTCTCTCTCAATGCATGTATCTCTCTCTCAATGCATATATCTCTCTCTCAATGCATGCATCCCTCTCTCAATGCATGCATCTCTCAATGCATGCATATCTCTCTCAATGCATGCATGCATCTCTCTCAATGCATG
>JBBPBX010074004.1:0-17686 GCA_038048925.1 Garcialebias charrua
TGTCCTTCGAGCGGTTCTTCGTCATCTGCCGTCCGTTGGGGAACGTTCGGCTGCAGTCCAAGCATGCTCTCCTGGGTCTGCTGTTCGTTTGGACCTTCTCCTTCATCTGGACCTTCCCTCCAGTGGTGGGCTGGAACAGATACACCGTCAGCAAGATTGGAACCACCTGTGAGCCCGACTGGTGAGAACCGACCGCCAGTTACAGTTGCACTCTAATCAGATCCAACCCGGCCCACAGCTCTCATCTCTGAACCCCAGCCAATCCGACAAATTAACAGTAATTAATTCACCGGCCGTGTCAGAGTCAGAGACTCTGCCCTGGTTGGGGCCCGCTCTCTGTGCTTCCTGGCTCTGTCGGCGGATAGGCGGGTGCTCTTGGCCGTGTCGTCCGTGGGATTTTGTGTCTTCTTGGGCGGCGGGCTGACTGCGGTTCGTAGGGGTCGTGGCGGCCCTGGTGGGTGTGGGCTGTTGGTTCTGCTGTTGGCGGCCCTCGGGCCGTGTCCCTCTCTGGTCTTGACTCAATGGCCTGGCGGTCGGAGAGGTGTTTCTTTTGCCTCGCTCCTTGGGTGGACCTTGGCGAACTGGGGGGGGGTATGTAGGGTCAGCGGGGGAGCTGACTCGCTGCGGGAGCATTGTTCCTGCAGATATTTTCTCCCCATCCCTCACCACGCACCTCCGCCCTCTTCATCTCAAATTAATACATGTAGGGATTTTGAGACTCGGGTGTGCTGCAACGTTTTTACATCTCTGTTGTTCAGAACCACCTGGGACTCAATTTTATTATACACTTTAGACATTCACTCATAAACATCCTCATAAAAGTCACATATAGGGAATGGAATGAGCACTATGGTTATGGGTGGCGGGATGACATCACTCTCGCCCCCTGTGCCTATGCTCACTCACATTTATGCATTTAGACAATAAGGGCCTGGGTTAGAGTTGGAGTGGAGGGGAAACTGGTACAATGCCAGGCTTTGCTCCTTCTCTTTCCTTTTTAAGTGTACTTTACAACAACACACACCAACAGCAAATTTGGGGACGGGTGTGTGTGTGTCGGGTCTAGATTTGTTAATTTCAATTTTATTTATTCCATCCATCCATCCATCCATCCATTTTCGTCCGCTTATCCGGGGTCGGGTCGCGGGGGTAGCAGCCTAAGTAGGGAGGCCCAGACTTCCCTCTCCCCAGCCACTTGGAGCAGCTCCTCTGGGGGAATCCCAAGGCGTTCCCAGGCCAGCCGAGAAACATAGTCCCTCCAGCGTGTCCTGGGTCTTCCTCTGGGTCTCCTCCCGGTGGGACATGCCCGGAACACCTCACCAGGGAGGCGTCCAGGAGGCATCCTAACCAGATGCCCGAGCCACCTCAACTGGCTCCTCTCGATGTGGAGAAGCAGCGGCTCTACTCCGAGTCCCTCCCGGATGACTGAGCTTCTCACCCTATCTCTAAGGGAGAGTCCAGACACCCTGCGGAGAAAACTCATTTCAGCCGCTTGTATCCGAGATCTCGTTCTTTCGGTCACAACCCAAAGCTCATGACCATAGATGAGGGTGGGAACGTAGATCGATCGGTAAATTGAGAGCTTTGCCTTTCGACTCAGCTCTCTCTTCACCACGACAGACCGGTACAGCGCCCGCTTCACTGCGGATGCTGCACCTATCCGCCTATCGATCTCACGCTCCAGTTTTCCCTCATTCGTGAACAAGACCCCAAGATACTTAAACTCCTCCACTTGGGGCAGGACCTCCTCCCCGACCCGGAGAGGGCATGCTACCCTTTTCCGGCTCAAGACCATGGCCTCGGATTTGGAGGAACTGATCCTCATCCCGGCCGCATCACACTCGGCTGCAAACCGCTCCAGTGAAAGCTGTAGATCACGATCTGATGAAGCCAATAGGACCACATCATCTGCAAAAAACAGAGAAGCGATTCTAAGGCCACCAAAACGGATCCTCTCAACACCTTGGCTGCGCCTAGAAATTCTGTCCATAAAAGTTATGAACAGAATCGGTGACAAAGGGCAACCTTGGCGGAGTCCAACTCTCACTGGAAACGAGCCTGACTTACTGCCGGCAATGCGGACCAAGCTCTGACACCGGTCGTACAGGGACCTAACAGCCCATATCAATGGGCCTGGTACCCCATACTCCCGGAGTACCCCCCACAGAACCCCCCGAGGGACGCGGTCGAATGCCTTCTCCAAGTCCACAAAGCACATGTAAACTGGTTGGGCAAACTCCCACGCACCCTCCAGGACCCTGTTGAGGGTGTAGAGCTGGTCCAGTGTTCCACGACCAGGACGAAAACCACACTGCTCCTCCTGAATCCGAGGTTCGACTATCCGACGGACCCTCCTCTCCAGAACCCCTGAATAGACCTTACCAGGGAGGCTTAAGAGTGTGATCCCCCTATAGTTGGAACACACCCTACGGTCCCCCTTTTTGAATAGGGGAACCACCACCCCAGTCTGCCAATCCAAGGGAACTGCCCCCGATGTCCACGCGATATTGCAGAGTCGCGTAAGCCAACACAACCCCACAACATCCAGAGCCCTAAGGAACTCCGGGCGAATCTCATCCACCCCTGGAGCCTTGCCACCGCGGAGCTTTTTAACCACCTCGGCGACCTCAGCACCAGAGATCGGAGAACCCGACCCAAAGTCCCCAGGCTCCGCTTCCTCAGTGGAAGACGTGCCAGTAGGATTGAGGAGGTCTTCGAAGTATTCCGCCCACCGACTCACAACATCCCGAGTTGAGGTCAACAGCACGCCATCCCCACCATAAATGGTGTTGGTCGCGTACCGCTTTCCCCCCCTGAGACGCCGGATGGTGGACCAGAATCGCCTCGAAGCCGTACGGAAGTCATTCTCCATGGCCTCTCCGAACTCCTCCCACGCCCGAGTTTTTGCCTCAGCAACCACCCGAGCCGCATGCCGCTTGGACTGCCGGTACCTATCTGCTGCTTCCGGGGTCCCACAGGCCAAAAAGGCCCAATAGGACTCCTTCTTCAGCTTGACAGCATCCCTCACCGCCGGTGTCCACCACCGGGTTCGAGGGTTGCCACCACGACAGGCACCAACAACCTTGCGGCCACAACTCTGATAAGCTACCTCGACAATAGAGGCGCGGAACATGGCCCACTCGGGCTCAATGTCCCCCGACTTCCTGGTTTGTTATCTGGGTGTCCAAATACTTCTTTAAAAAGTCTTCAGTTGATCCAAAATGCTGCTGCCAGAGTCTTAACTGGAGTTACTGGGAGAGATCATATCTCTCCAGTTTTAGCTTCTCTCCATTGGCTTCCTGTCAAATCCAGAATATAATTCAAAATCTTACTTCTAACCTACAAAGCTCTCAACAACCTAGCTCCATCTTATATTACATTGTTCCATAATTTGCTAACAGAGCACTTCACTCTCAGACTGCAGGTTTACTTGTGGTTCCTAGAGTTTCCAGCAGCAGAATGGAGGAAGATCTTTCAGTTGTCAGGCTCCTCTCTTGTGGAACCAACTTCCAGTTTGTGTCCATGAGGCTGACACATTGTCCAGTTTGAAGACTGGGATTAACACTTTACTTTTTCATAAATCCTATAGTTAGGGTTGACTTGTTATGCTGCTATAGACTTAGACTACTAGAGGACAAACTGACCTCATTTCTTAAATTAATTGTTAAAACTGAATAGTTTTCATTTGATACTATTTCTATCTTAATATGGGATTCTTGACCTGCCATTGTGTATCTGTTCCTACCAAACCCAGCCGGTCGAAGCAGATGACGCTTGTCCTGAGTCTGGTTCTGCTAAAGGTTTCTTCCTCACGAGGAGTTTTTCCTTTCCACTGTTGCCTTCATGCTTTTTCAAGATGAGAGTTCTGTGATGGAGTTACTCAAAGCAGTCTGCTCCTCACTTTGAGATTTTTATTAATGAAAAGTGCGTTATAAATTGAATTCATTATTATTATTATTATTATAAATAATGTTAAATTATTATTTTAAATATGAATGTTTCTGTTCAGAGTCCTGAGATGATTTCTGTTGTGACTTGGAGCTTTAGAAATAAACTGAATTGAATTGAACTTCTGGTTGCATAAGTTTAGTATTTGTTTGCTTTGATGCTTTAAAAGTCCTATTTGTGACTGAGCTTGTTATTTATGGCCATACCACCCTGAACACGCCCTGAACACGCCCTGAACACGCCCTGAACACGCCAGATCTCACCTGATCTTGGGAGCTGAGGGTCAGGACTGGTTAGTGCTTGGATGGTAGACCACCTGGGCCATGTTTTACACTTCTCACAAACCACACCATGTGTTGTTCAAGCCAAGAGCCATTGTCAGTACTGGGGGCTAAGCACCCCTAAAGGTCAGGTCCTAGAATCACCCCTGGGCTCCAGGGTTTTTGAATCTGTGCAACTTTATTTGTTATTTGTTCCTAATGTTAACATCTGACCCTGTGGAGCGTGATGGCTGTATTTATCCACATGTTACCTAATGAGCTCAGCCACACTTCCTTTATTCAGCAAGCATGACCCCCCACCACCACACACACATATGAAAACACAAACACACAACATGATCCCTGAACGTTTCATTCGAGGTTTATAAGTTCTTAAGGAAACGTCATTAGACTAAATCAGTAAATTAGTGTCCTCTGGACTTGCAAGTGTTTTGTCTCAGCTGTGAAAAACTAAAACTGAAATCACGACTAAAACCGTTTTTTTTCTCCTGAGTTTCGTAAAAGCTTCTGAACGTCTCAAGGCCTCAGAGCTGGGCATTAAACCTTCACCTCTCCAGGTTCTTAAAGTGACACCTGGGAGTTCTGGAACATCTGGTCCTGGTCAGGGAATCTGTTAAAATGTTTTTTAATGGCACACACTAAAAATGCTGGGTTCTTCTGATAACTCTGGATTTAAGCTGTTGAGTCAAAGGTGGGTCAAATATTGTCTCAGATTGACCCTGTTGTTGCTTCAAAGATAGATCATGTTCTTCAGACAGAAACTCACCCAATGGGACCGTCTGGACCAGACCTCAGCTTCACGCTGTAACAAGTCAAGAAAAGACAAGAACTTGTAAGACGTTTAACCTGGCTGGTTTTGTTAATAACTTTACTTTGCATCAGACAGGAAGTTTGGCTTTCTAAAGCAACACTGGTTCTAGCCAAAGCTAATACCTGTTAGCACCAGCTAGCTAGCTTATATCTAGCCAATGACCCACGTTTATTGGCAGAATACCTAAACAGTATTCTGTTAAACTGCCGAGTTCAAACTTCCCAGATTGGCTTGGTCCAGATCTGACCCAGTGGTGAATTACAGTTTGGGTTATTTTTAACTCTGAAGTACCGGTACTGTATTTAATATACAGGTGGTCCCCGACTTACGTATGAGTTCCGTTCCTACGCCCGTTCGTAACTCGAAAATCCACTTAAGTCAGAAAACACATCCAAACGGCACCTCATTCATACAGTACTGTATTTTACCAAGCACTTAGCCTCTATCCTAACACATTACCCTACATAATTATCAAAAAACACACACATTCGGAGCCATAATGAAGGAAAAAAAGAGTTAATTTCTTACTGGGAGCTGGTCCTGCAGCTTCACGCGGTCCACAGCGTTTACAGCTACGTCTATTAGCATGTTAGCTCATTGCTAGCATGTTAGCTCATTGCTTAGCTGTAGCCTCTCTGCCTCGTAAACCTCCGCTCCAAACAATAAGGTCTCTGCGCGCGATCCAGCGTTTTACAGTAAGGTCTGTTAGCATATTAGCCCCTCTGCTCCGGTCAGCCTGTCCCAAACAATGAGGTCTCCTGCTCCACTGAGCGCACCAAGCTCCCCCCTGTAAATTTCCGCTGAGTTTCGGTACCGTATTTTCTGATGTAAAGGCGCATAAACCGCGTAACTCGAACAATGCTTTTCAATGGGAGGGCGTTCGTAACCCCGAAACGTCGTAAGTCGAGGCCGTCGTAACCCGAGGACTACCTGTATATTGAACTGCTTGTTTACTTGTTTCTTTTGTTTTGTAAACAGGTATTCCACCAACGTCACAGATCACAGCTACATCATCACCTTCTTCACCACCTGTTTCATTTTGCCGCTCGGAGTGATTTTCTTCTGCTATGGGAAACTTCTGAGGAAGCTCAGAAAGGTCAGCTCATACCCCAAACAATCATCAGACACCTGTACCTGAGACACACACCCACCCCACCCCATTAATACTCTGTTGTTCTTAACATCTGGTTCCAGTGTGAACCAGATGTTAAACAGTATAGCTCATCTGTTCAACTTTTACATTTAAATGACAAGAAAATGTTCAAATATTAGAGGAAGGACAGGGTTCACTTCTGTTTCTGTCTGTTTCTGTCAGGTATCTCATGGTCGCCTTGCGACTGCCAGGAAGCCCGAGCGGCAGGTGACCCGTATGGTTGTGGTGATGATCGTGGCGTTTATGGTGGGCTGGACGCCCTACGCAGCCTTCTCCATACTGGTCACAGCTCATCCAACCATTGAGCTGGACCCCCTACTGGCTGCAATTCCAGCTTTCTTCTCCAAGACGGCTGCTGTCTACAACCCAATCATTTACGTCTTTATGAACAGACAGGTGACAAAGGGATCGATCACACAGATGGATCACATTTTAGCTCAGGTCCGGGAGCAGCATCTGTGAACTCAATCCTCATTTCTGAGTTTAGGTTCAAATGATTCCGGGCTTAAGTGTGTCAGCAGGATTGAACAAATGGCAGTTCGCAAACAAAATTAGTTTCAATCACCGTTAGCAACACCCGTGGGTGCATCTGTGGGAGGAAAAAGGAGTACCCGGAGAAAACCCACGCAAGCATGAGAAGAACATGCAAAGTTCACACAGAAAGACCCCTGGCCCAACCGGGGTTTGAACCAAGGACCTGCTTTCTGTGAGGCAACAGTGCTAACCAGGGGTGTTTTTAGGGTCTTGAAACATTGGGGGCTTTAGCCCACACCCCTTATTCATCCTCTTCCCTATTTAAAAAGTGCCCCTTATAAAATTTTCAGACTATTGTTATTATATTTTGTTTATTGATCATACACAGTCACAACTAATTTATGTCAGTGGTGGAAAATAACATTTATAATCCAGGTCAGGAATTTGATGCCATCCCAGGCCACCACCACCCGATTAATGCAAACCACCAAGACTGAGTTTAAATGAGTGCACTTTGAACACCATATGTTTACTTGTTTAGCAATGTGGTGGCCATTGGTGTCAAAGACATTTTTGAATGCCATTTCCTGCATTCTGGAGTGTTTTAACAGGTTGTTAAACATCTAATTTTACATACACTAGCAACATCCTGATGCTGCTCAATAATCCAGGTAGAAAAATCTAAAAAAGTTAAGTCTGGTCCTCTGGACATTCAAAAAACAAAACAAAACAAAAAAATTGTAGAAACGTTTCGTCTTTCCTCCGAAAGACTTCTTCAGTCTGAGCTGCTGTATTCAGCTCAGTCTTATAAATAGCACCTTCTCACAGTGGATCAACCAGTTTGCTGATGACAGCCGAAACCAGCTGTTCACATGATCAAGGAGGACCATCAGCCTAACGATGGATCGTTAGCACCCTGATGGTTGTTTGCTATTCACAGAGGGCTGAGTGATACTAGCAATAACAGCATTGTAAGAGGGGGACAGTTGAACCCGGAGGCCTCCACCTCTGTTTAATGATGGACGGTTTCTTTTCACAAAGATGGCCTCCTTTACTCCTCTCTCAAATTTTTTACGAGAAGAACTAGCGTTCTAAAATCTGCAATTCCTCTCGATCAAGGATGTACCATACATACCATACCATTTTATTTATAGATCACTTAAAACAGCGACAAGGCCAACCAAAGTGCTGTACAAACAAACAAGGCAACATACAAAATGAAGTAAAAAAAAAAAACAGAACATAGACATAAAATTATCGCAGATAATAAATAAAATGAGCAAACACAGATCATCTGGTGTTGAAAGCAACGGAATAGTAGTGAGTCTTTAAACGGAATTTGAAAACCGAGAGGGAGGGGGCCTGTCTGACGAGCAGAGGTAACTCATTCCAAAGTCTTGGTCCTGCTACAGAGAAGGTCCTGTCACCTCTGCGTTTAAGACGAGTTCCTGGAACTGTGAGAAGTAACTGGTCCGCTGACCTCAGAGAACGTGGTGGGACATACGGCTGTAGCAAATCAGAGAGATGGGGGGGGGGGGGCGAGACTGTTCAGCGATTTGTAGACATACAGGAGAATTTTGAACTGGATTCGAAGATGAACCAGTAGCCAGTGCAGGGAGGCCAAGACTGGTGTAATGTGCTCTCTTTTGCCTGTACTGGTTAAAAATAGAGCTGCTGCATTCTGGAGCAGTTGTAATCGTGCAATGGTGTCTGACTGATACCAAACAGAAGTGAATTACAGTAATCAAGCCTAGATGTAATAAATGCATGAATCACTGTCTCCAGGTTATTTTTTGGATAATATGGGCTTCAGCTTAGACAGTCGCCTCAGCTGGAAAAAACAGAATTTAACAATCATATTTACATGACTGTTGAGTTTCATGGAAAGATCCATGATCACTCCCAGATTTGTGACTTTTTGTTTTTCAGACAGAGGTAGAGCAGAAAGGTCGATGCAGTGGTTCGTGATTGTGTCATTGGGAGGGAACAATATGGCTTCAGACTTCTTTTCATTGAAACTTAAGACATTTAAAGCCATCCACTCCCTGATGTCAGTCGGGCAGTTGAGCAGAGGTTGAATAGAGCATGTACCATTGTGTCTTAGGGGGAAGTAAATTTGACAGTCATCGACGTAGAAGTGGAAAGGTATCTTGTTTTTCTGGAAAATAGCACCAAGTGGCAGCAGGTATAACGAAAAGAGAAGGGGACTGAGGATGGACCCATGCGGAACCCCACATTTAAGTGCTGCCGGTGCAGAACTAAAATCTTTGATGGAAACACAAAAGGACCTGTCAGAGAGGTAGGATCTGAACCAATTGAGAGCAGACCATGTGATGCCCACCCACTGCTCCAACCTAGCAATGAGGATCTCATTGTCAATGGTGTCAAGAGCGGATGTAAGGTCCAATAGGACAAGCAGCACAGAGTCACCAGTGTCTGTGGATAAGAAGATGTAAAAAAAAAAAAGTGTCCTTGAGTGTCTTGAAAGGCACTTTTAAATAAAATGATTATTATGTTATTATTATTATTATTATTATTATTATTATTATTAATTATTATTATTATTAAAAACCTTCAGTAGGGCCGTTTCAGTGCTGTGGAGAGGTTTAAAGCCAGATTGGAATAACTCAAGGACAGCGTGATCCTCCAGGAAGCACTTCAACTGGAACTCAACTATTTTTTCCAGAAGTTTAGAAACAAATGGGAGTCTGGAGACAGACCTGAAGTTAGATACTACTGAAGGGTCAAGGTTTGTTTTTTTCAGGAGAGGTTGAACAGCAGCATGTTTAAAGAGTTTTGGCACCACACCAGTGGATAAACTGCTATTCACAATAGCAAGAATGGAAGGACCTAGAGTAGAAAAAAAAACCTCCTTTATTAGCTGAGGGAGGACAACATCAAAGGGGGAACCGGATGGTTTCAGGTTGCACATGACCTGCTCTAGAGAAGACAGAGAGATTGGTTCAAAATGATTGTATGATTGTACAGCCACACATCCAGGTTGTCATATTGTAAAGTTTGCAGATGATACAGCGGTGGTGGGATGCATCACAAACAATGATGAGTCCAGCTACAGACAGGAGGTGGAACACCTGGAGAGCTGGTGCAAAGAGAATAATCTTCACATGAATGTGAAGAAGACAAAGGAGATGATTGTGGACTTCAGAAGGAACAAACACACCCACACCCCACTGAACATAAGTGGATCTGCAGTGGAAGTGGTCTCCAGCTACAAATACTTGGGTGTACACTTGAATGATAACCTCAGCTGGAGCAACAACACCACCAGCCTGATCAAGAAAGGTCATCAGAGACTCTACTTCCTCAGACGGCTGAGACGAGCTGGTCTGAGCAGCCCAGTTCTCACCTCGTTCTACAGGTGTGCAGTGGAGAGCGTCCTGTGCTCCAGCATCAACGTGTGGCATGGAGGCTGCACAGTTGAAGAGAGGAAAGCTCTACAGAGAGTGGTGAAGGCTGCACAGAAGTCTGTTGGAGTCAGTCTCCCCACCATCACAGACATTTACACCTCCAGATGCAGGAAAAGAGCCACCTGCATCATGAAAGACCTCACTCACCCAGCACACTCACTCTTTGCCCCACTCCCCTCAGGACGGAGGTTGAGGAGCATCAAATGTAGAACCACTAGACTGAGGAACAGCTTCTACCCTGAGGCTGTTAGACTCATGAATAAATAAATAATAAGAATAAACACTGCAAAATATCACATCATGCTGATGCTGATCTGTTTTCTTGTTGCTGTGTTCATCTGTGACCATCTGCTCATAAAGACTCATGTTCGTGCTGCTGTTTATAATGATGTTTTTCTTTCCACTACATTAGGGCTTAGTGTATTACTAGTTGATGTTTCTCTTAGTTAATTCTAGATGTTATTACTGTTTTTCTCTTGCATTTGTTGTTGGATGTAACTGGGACCCCGTGTACATAATCTCGTTTTCATCACATGTACCACATGCGGTGCAAATGACAATAAAGACTCTCTGACTCTGACTCAGACTCTCTGAAAATGGTCAAATACAGCAACAGATTGGGTTGGAGGAGAAATGAGAGCCCGGGTGGTCACATTTTTTCTAAAAATAAATGTAGGAAGTTCTCGCACAGCTTAGTCTAGGTTTCCAGAGGTGATGGTTCAGTGAGGTGGAGAACAGAGTTTAGGGTGGAGAACAGAACTCGTGGATTGTGAGAGTTTGAGGCAATGATATCAGAGAAGTATTGAGATTTAGCAGTTTTCACTGCTTTCTGATAACAGAGCCAACTCTCTTTTAGTTTTTGAAAAGAGACCTGCAACCCGTCTTTCCTCCATTTGCGCTCCTCCCTCCTGCACTGCTGTCCAACGGCCTTGGTGACGTCATTCAGCCAAGGTTCTGCTCTGAGTTTTGATTTTGTAGATTTAACAGGAGCAACATGATCCAAAGCCTTTAAACAGACAGAGTTGAACTGGGATGAAAGCTCCACAGTGGTGGAGAGAAACACGGGGGCTGAATGATCATTTCAGAGTTGTAAACATCAGTGAAACGTGCGGCAGTTAAATGGTTAATGGCCCGGCTGCTACGTGCAGGAATGCACGGCTTAGGAGTTAGATGGGGGAGGGTGAACTCAAACCGGACTGGCATGTGGTCTGAAATCACATTGTCACCGATTTCAAGATTAGTAACAGTCACATCACGAGTTAAAACAAGGTCCAGTGTATGTCCGCGCTCTTGGGTGGGACCGTTTACATTAAACAATCGTTGGCAGGCATACTTCGATTTAAACAATTGTTAGCACCTGACTTAGCTTTAAACCACCGTTAGCAGGCATACTTAGATTTAAACAACCGTTAAACAACCATTAGCAGGCAGACTTCAACTTAAACAATCATTGGCAGGCAGACTTAGCTTTAAACAACATTTAGTGCCTGACTTAGCTTTAAACAACTGTTAGCAGGCATACTTAGATTTAAGCAACCGTTAGCAGGCAGATTTTGCTTTAAACAACCGTTAGCAGGCAGCCTTAGATTTAAACAATCGTTAGCGGGCAGACTTAGCTTTAAACAATCGTTAGCGGGCAGATTTAGGCAGATTTAAACTTTTGTCTGTAACAGGTCTCTCTTGTTAATGAGTCCTTGAGGCTCATTGGGAACTAACCTGTTTAAATAAATTTTGAATGAATTGGGAAGAAAAATAAAACAACCGTTAGCAGACAAACTTAGCTTTAAATGGACATTAGCTAGCTCATTTAGGTCTAAAGCACAACTATTTATTTGTTGGTCCCACAAGCTTTGAAGAAACAAAATTTCAGAAGATTTCTATGATGAAAAGAGTAGATTTAGTAAGATAAATGCCTCATACATTAAAAATCTTTCATGTATCATGCCAAACAGAGTTATTAAAAACTCTTTTCACGCCATGCTTCAGACTGACTTTAATCTCACTGTCAATTTATCAATGTAGGTGTTTAGAAATAATACAAAACAACAGTTTCACAGGAGAGACAAAAAATATATATTTTCTCCTTTTGGCCTCTGCTTTCAATGAAAAAGTTTATTTTATATATATTTTTCATCATTTCTAATACATTTAAACAGATAATTCAAGAGGTGCCAGGTATTGTTGCTTTATGGGGACAAACAAAACACAGTAAGATGTCAAAATCCTTCATTTCATTTTCTGTTTGAAACCTGGAATTTTAAACATATTTTGGGGTTTTGTGTTTAAGTTTCTAGTTGGAAGGTGGGAACTTATGAAGATTTCATTGTTTCTCTAAAACATTCATCCATCCATTTTTCCTTTAACTCTGACCCATTCCCTTGGCCGTACTGATAAAAACATCCCGCAGCATAATGCTGCCACCACCATGCTTCACTCTGGGGATACTGTTCTCAGGTGATGGGTTTGAACCAGAGTAATTTGTTTTTGTGATTCTACTAAAACAATGGTTCTGTGTGTAAAAATATAAAATACTCATGTTTTGCTAGCCTGGTTAAAACCAGACCCTTGTCCTTCACTTCGCTTCGTACTAGGAGCAGTGAAGGGAAATGAGAATTGAGCGGAGCTGTGCAGGAAGGCGAGGGCCAGGCTAATGTTTCACTGATACAAAACCAAAACTGTTCAAGTTTGATGTACCGTCTTTTATTGAACTCAGTCCTCCAGCAGTGTACGGTCAGAAAATGTGTTTTGTCATAATTTTATTTTCAGCTTTAGTCTCTTTTCACAGACTTCCCTTTGTTCTTCATAATATGCTTCAAGAAGCACGTAGAACACGTTTCTGCAGGTTAAAGAGTAAATGTGTCTTAGGGCGGTCGTAGTCGTGTTGCCATTAAAATGACATTTCATGACCTTTTTCACTTTTTACGTTCTTTTTCAGAAGATCTTGTTTATGCATAACAAAAATATATTTTAACTGCCAGTAAAATATAACAGAAACACAAACATCCTTTATGGTTTTAAATACAGTAGTTAAAAAAACAAGATTGTAAGAATATTGTAAATTGTTTAGTTTATATTTGTTTAAATAACGATTATTAATCAATGACACACGGACATTTCCATTTTATTTACGCTGCAATGCATTCTGGGTAAATGACATTGGCAGGTTGATCTGGTGCGACCTCCATTCAAGCTGAATGGAGGGTGCAACAGAAGCTCTAGAGCTAAAATATATAAACTTCTCAAGCACCTCCATTAGAAAACAAAACTAAACATGCAGCCTGGTTGGTAACAACCAATGAAGAATCTGAATCTTCTGTTTCACTTTCTGTGCAGTTCAGGAAGTGCCTGATCCAGCACTTCACCGGGGCGGGGACCAGCAACCTGAACCAGACGTCAGAACGGCCCGGAATCACAGCCGAGTGCCTCACGGGGGAAATGTCCACCATCGCGGCTCGGATCCCCGTGGGCGTCGCCGCATCGTCCAGATCTGAGGATTCTCAAACGGACGGCGGCTCGTTGGCTCAGAGTCCCATCCCGGAGAACAAAGTGTGTCCTCTGTAACAAAGGCCCGAGCGGCCGGTGTGTGTTCTGCTGCACGTCCCGCTTCACGAGCCTTCTGGACCTTCTGACAACTGGAAACTGTCGGGGCAAACTGGGAACTTTGAAGATAGTTTTTGTTGTTCTTGTTGTAGTTTCAGGAACTCTGGAAAAGTTTTGTGCTTCCGCATGTTTTAGTTTGTCCAAAGATTTAGTTTGAAAATAAAAAGTCAAGTCAAAGAGGCTCAAACACAGAGAAGCTTTGACGCCTGTCCTGTTTGTGAAGAGCGTCATCCTGTCGGTGACTGGGGGACCTTGGAGGACACGTGATCTGTGTCGGACTGCAGAATCACGACCCGTGACTTCAGAACGTTGAGGACCTGTCCTGTGGGTTTCAGATGTTGCATCCATCCTTTCATCCATCCTTTCATCCATCCTTTCATCTGTCCTGCTTTGAAGCCCCACGACGCCCACAAGTCGTTCTTTATGCTGTTTTCAGGGTTTGTTTTGACGCCGTGTGTCCTCGCGTGTAAAGGAACGCAGTCTGTTTGGATGTTTGGACGTCAGTGTCTTCTGCACGGTCGCACTGGAAGTTCTTTTATCTTCAGATGAGTTGGAGCGGCGTCTCATGAAGACGTGGACAGAAAACACATTCATGGTCTCAGCAGGGAACAGAAACAGCTCATGTAGACACACATGGACTCACTTCTGGTTTGACTCTGAACTGTCAGCAGCACCGGCGCTCCTGAACCCACCTGACACTGGATGAAGAGCTCACTGGACCATCCAGAACCTGGACCATCCAGAACCTGGACCATCCAGAACCTGGACCATCCAGAACCTGGACCATCCAGAACCTGGACCATCCAGAACCTGGACCATCCAGAACCTGGACCATCCAGAACCTGGACCATCCAGAACCTGGATGGACTTTGGTTTCGGGAGGACCTCTTGGTGCTGGGGGGCTCTTTATGCATCAAAGACAGGTCTAATGTTTCTTGACGTAGGTTTATCATGGAGGTGGCAGTAACTCCATGACGTGGGGCTCTGGTGGTCGTTACCGGTACCATCGGGCTCAAAGCGGGCTCCAAGTGATCATCGTGGTTTAGTCCAGTTCCTCAAGCTGTGCACAAAAAGCGGTTGTGATTTTCAACAGTTCATTCTGGAGGTTACAGCAGCTGAAAGTTCCTTCAGGACCAGCTCGACTCACCAGCTGGTCTCTGTGAGATCCGACCCAGACTTTGAGGCGGGGTTGGTCCCGCTGATGTCACGCCCACACGTTACCGCCACCGTGTCATCACAACCAGTCCTCGCCCAGCCGACCTTCATTCACCTTGTGGACACAAAGAAGCGGTCCTCCTCGAGGTCTGTTGGACGAGGACGGGCAAAGGGTGCACGTGGTCCAGGTTCTGCACAGAAACCTTCACCATCTCATGGTGGTCCTGGCTCCTCCCACATGTGTGTAGAACAGTCCTGCAGACCGCGGCCAGGTCCTGGAACATCCTGGTCCGTTACACTAGTGGCTGTGGTGTCGTGTCGGTGTGGTGACATGTTCCAGCTGCAGTCTGATGAGGTCCAAAGAGCTGGAGAGAGGTCTTCATCCAGTGTGCAGGGTGTAATGAGTCCTAAGTAAAACACTTCCCTCTGGATCAGGGGTCCAGCAGCACCGAAGAGGAACCAAGTCCTGCACATTCGGCTGCTGCAGCTGTGTGGCTCGCTCCATCTTCGGCTGCTGCAGCTGTGTGGCTCGCTCCATCTTCGGCTGCTGCAGCTGTGTGGCTCACTCTGTCTTCGGCTGCTGCAGCTGTGTGGCTCACTCTGTCTTCGGCTGCTGCAGCAGTGTGGCTCACTCTGTCTTCGGCTGCTGCAGCAGTGTGGCTCACTCTGTCTTCGGCTGCTGCAGCAGTGTGGCTCACTCTGTCTTCGGCTGCTGCAGCAGTGTGGCTCACTCTGTCTTCGGCTGCTGCAGCAGTGTGGCTCACTCTGTCTTCGGCTGCTGCAGCAGTGTGGCTCACTCTGTCTTCGGCTGCTGCAGCAGTGTGGCTCACTCTGTCTTCGGCTGCTGCAGCAGTGTGGCTCACTCTGTCTTCGGCTGCTGCAGCAGTGTGGCTCACTCTGTCTTCGGCTGCTGCAGCAGTGTGGCTCACTCTGTCTTCGGCTGCTGCAGCAGTGTGGCTCACTCTGTCTTCGGCTGCTGCAGCAGTGTGGCTCACTCTGTCTTCGGCTGCTGCAGCAGTGTGGCTCACTCTGTCTTCGGCTGCTGCAGCAGTGTGGCTCACTCTGTCTTCGGCTGCTGCAGCAGTGTGGCTCACTCTGTCTTCGGCTGCTGCAGCAGTGTGGCTCACTCTGTCTTCGGCTGCTGCAGCTGTGTGGCTCACTCTGTCTTCGGCTGCTGCAGCTGTGTGGCTCACTCTGTCTTCGGCTGCTGCAGCAGTGTGGCTCACTCTGTCTTCGGCTGCTGCAGCAGTGTGGCTCACTCTGTCTTCGGCTGCTGCAGCAGTGTGGCTCACTCTGTCTTCGGCTGCTGCAGCAGTGTGGCTCACTCTGTCTTCGGCTGCTGCAGCAGTGTGGCTCACTCTGTCTTCGGCTGCTGCAGCAGTGTGGCTCACTCTGTCTTCGGCTGCTGCAGCAGTGTGGCTCACTCTGTCTTCGGCTGCTGCAGCAGTGTGGCTCACTCTGTCTTCGGCTGCTGCAGGTGTGGCTCACTCTGTCTTCGGCTGCTGCAGCAGTGTGGCTCACTCTGTCTTCGGCTGCTGCAGCAGTGTGGCTCACTCATCTTCGGCTGCTGCAGCTGTGTGGCTCACTCTATCTTCGGCTGCTGCAGCTGTGTGGCTCACTCCATCTTCGGCTGCTGCAGCTGTGTGGCTCACTCTGTCTTCGGCTGCTGCAGCTGTGTGGCTCACTCTATCTTCGGCTGCTGCAGCTGTGTGGCTCACTCTATCTTCGGCTGCTGCAGCTGTGTGGCTCACTCTATCTTCGGCTGCTGCAGCTGTGTGGCTCACTCCATCTTCGGCTGCTGCAGCTGTGTGGCTCACTCTATCTTCGGCTGCTGCAGCTGTGTGGCTCACTCATCTTCGGCTGCTGCAGCTGTGTGGCTCACTCTGTCTTCGGCTGCTGCAGCTGTGTGGCTCACTCTGTCTTCGGCTGCTGCAGCGATGTGGCTCGCTCCATCTTCGGCTGCTGCAGCTGTGTGGCTCACTCCATCTTCGGCTGCTGCAGCGATGTGGCTCGCTCAGTCTTCGGCTGCTGCAGCTGTGTGGCTAACTCCATCTTCGGCTGCTGCAGCAGTGTGGCTCACTCTGTCTTCGGCTGCTGCAGCAGTGTGGCTCGCTCCATCTTCGGCTGCTGCAGCTGTGTGGCTAACTCCATCTTCGGCTGCTGCAGCTGTGTGGCTAACTCCATCTTCGGCTGCTGCAGCAGTGTGGCTCGCTCCATCTTCGGCTGCTGCAGCTGTGTGGCTAACTCCATCTTCGACTGCTGCAGCAGTGTGGCTCGCTCCATCTTCGGCTGCTGCAGCGGTGTGGCTCACTCCATCTTCGGCTGCTGTAGCTGTGTGGCTCGCTCCATCTTCGGCTGCTGCAGCGGTGTGGCTCACTCCATCTTCGGCTGCTGCAGCGATGTGGCTCACTCCATCTTCGGCTGCTGCAGCTGTGTGGCTCGCTCCATCTTCGGCTGCTGCAGCTGTGTGGCTCACTCTGTCTTCGGCTGCTGCAGCTGTGTGGCTCACTCTGTCTTCGGCTGCTGCAGCAGTGTGGCTCACTCTGTCTTCGGCTGCTGCAGCAGTGTGGCTCACTCTGTCTTCGGCTGCTGCAGCAGTGTGGCTCACTCTGTCTTCGGCTGCTGCAGCAGTGTGGCTCACTCTGTCTTCGGCTGCTGCAGCAGTGTGGCTCACTCTGTCTTCGGCTGCTGCAGCAGTGTGGCTCACTCTGTCTTCGGCTGCTGCAGCAGTGTGGCTCACTCTGTCTTCGGCTGCTGCAGCAGTGTGGCTCACTCTGTCTTCGGCTGCTGCAGCAGTGTGGCTCACTCTGTCTTCGGCTGCTGCAGCAGTGTGGCT
>JBBPBX010074005.1:0-17686 GCA_038048925.1 Garcialebias charrua
CAAATATACGTACCGTAACTTTGTATCATCAGCATAACAATGAATATGTATCCCATGCTGTTTAATAACTTTACCTAATGGAAGCATATATAAGGTAAAAGTATTGTTCCAAGCACTGAGCCTTGAGGAACTCCATGACTAACTATGGTGTATGATGAAGATTCATTATTTACAATTACAAATTGGAATCTATCAGATAAATATGATTTAAACAAATTTAAAGCTGTTCCTGTAATTCCAATATCATGTTCAAGTCTATGTAGTGGAACATTGTGATCAATTGTATCAAATGCAGCACTGATGTCTAACAGGACCAGTATAGACACCTGTCCATTGTCAGAGGCCATGAGAATATCATTAGTAACTTTCACCAGTGCAGATTCAGTGCTGTGGTGAGCTCTAATGCCTGACTGAAACTTTGAAGATGATCACGCAACTGACCAGCAACTATTTTCTCTAGAATTTTTTTTGATGAAAGTTAGGTTAGATATAGGTCTATAATTGGCTAGGATTCCTGAGTCAGGGTTATGTTTCATAAGTAAAGGTTTAATTGCAGCAATCTTAAAGCTCTGTGGTACGTAATCATTTATTGTGACCGAATATTGTGAGTTATTGAAGCAACATCTCAAGACATCAGCCAGGAAGTAAAAGCTTGGACACAGATGAGTCGTCAAATGGTCAAAGACCATCAGCACACCGCCAAATAGTTATAAAGAGACTGAATGACGCAGCCATCACAAAACTCTGACTCAATCCCAGAGAAAAATTGTGGACAGAGCTGAAAAGGCAACCTACAAACCGGACTCAGTTCCAGTATTTCTGTCAGGAGGAATCAAACAACAATCCAACAAATTATTGTGAGAAGCTTCAGGAAGTAAACCTGCAACATTTGATCCAAATCAGACAGTTTAAAGGCAAAGTTACTAAGAACATGAAAGAAAACTTCTGACTTTAAAGAAAGAAAGTAGAAATAAAGTACCTCATTTTTCAGACTTTTGGCAAATAGAAACAGGAAAGGGTTGGTCTGAACGTGAGAACAACTGTTTCTGTCTTTTTAAACAGTATGTTAACGTTTAGTTTCAGCTGTATTTCATTTACCAACGTGCTTTATTTTTGAACAGAACAGCCACTTGTAAATTACATCAGATTAGTCTGCATGCTGCTCCAAGGACAATGAGGTTTGCAGATGACATTGCGATCTGTGAAGAGAACAGGGAACAGGTGAAAGAGAAATTGGAGAGGTGGAGGTATACACTTGAAAGAAGAGGAATGAAAGTCAGCTGTAGCACAGAGTACATGTGTGGGAATGAGAAGCTATATTGTATGATCTGGAAAGAGTGGCATTGACAAGTGGCAGAAATGAAGATGTTGAGGTTCTTCTTAGGAAGAAAAAAAAGGTGATTGAACTTAAAAACCTTTGTTCTCCTTAGAAGTGACAAGGATGGATAAGATGAGGAAAGATATCATCAGAGGTACAGCAAGGGTTGAACAACTGGGAGATAAAGTTAGAGAGGCCAGACTGAGATGGTTTGGACATGTCCAGAGGAGGGACAGTGGCTATATTGGTAGAAGGATGTCAGAAATGCAGCTGCCAGGAAAAAGACAAAGAGGAGATATATGGATGCAGTTGGAGAGGACATAATAATAATAATAATAATAATAATAATAATGAATTCAATTTATAACGCACTTTTCATTAGTGAAAATCTCAAAGTGCTACACACATTGAATGCTACACACATTCATACACCGGTAGCGGCAGACTACCATGCAAGGTGCTTTCCAGTCCTACCGGGAGCAACTCGGGGTTAAGTGTCTTGCCCAAGGACACAACGACACATGGTGTGGGGAACCGGGATTCGAACCGCCAACCTTCTGATCGGGGGACGACTGCCATTACCACTACGCCACGGCCGCCCCTGACATGAAGGTAGTTGGAGTGAGGACAGAGGATGCAGAGGACAGAGTGAGGTGGAAGAGGATGAATCGCTGTGGCAACCCCTGAAGAGGGAAAAGCCAAAAGAAGAAGTCTGCATGCTGCTTGTTATTTTTCTATCATGGCTGTAACTGTTGGATGACTTAGGTGCATTGTCCACAAGTCCACAGTGTCACAACTCACCTGACTGAATTTGATTTACGCTCCTCAGTCTACTTGTGGTGCAGATTGACCGTTGTGCCATTGATTCTATTTGTTTTAGGAAACCTCAGTGTTTCTTAGAGCAGAAGGAAAGAAAACAGCCATGCTGCTTTGAGGGACAATGTTCCAGATTAGCAAGCCAGACAGCAAACTCAGTCAGCACCTGCCAAAGTAATTGTCAATTCACCGGCATTGGTTATTCCCTAAAGACAGATTATACACTCTTTTACTGTAGCATGAAAACAAGACACAGACAGCTTGTCTGTTGCACTCAGTCACTTCAAATCCCAAAGATGTGTGAACAGGAAGCAAAAAAAAAACATAATTCACTCTTCCTCTTAATAGCATCTGTCAAAGGTACCTTCAAGCTAAAAACTCAACCCACAAGTGGAACGTTGGAGCTGCTCAAGAGTCGACGGTGGAAGTCTGAGGTTTCACCGAGCTGCTCCCAGGTGTGATGCCGTGTTGTGTTAGGACCAGGGAAACGCAATGCCTGTTGAGCACATCTTCGCTGGACGAACAAAACTGAAGAAAAGAGAAACAAATGAATCGTTGGGGACTCAGCAGAGGTGCAGCAACAAGAACTCATCTCTTTCCTTTGACACATCACTGCTCCAGGGCTGAACTTACTGAACTGAGCTGTCTGCCTGGAGGGGGGGTTGCATTATGCTGCTGGTAAAATTTCTTTTCTCACCTTGGCTCGTAAACAAAAAAGCCTAGAGAGAACTGAGCATTGTTGAACTGTGTGATTAAAATCATTGCCATTCTAATACTGGCAGCAAGAAATGTGTCATACATCTCGGTGAAGTTAAACTGTGGAATGAAACTGTCAATGATGGACTTATAGCCATTTTGGTCAAGACTTGAACAGTAAGATAAAAGTGCAGCTATCAGCGCATTGATCTTTAGCTCAACATCTGTAAGTGGATGAGTTGATGCCATTTTCTATAGCTATGAGGTTAGGCAGGAATCCCCGTGGACTATGATGTCTGCAGATGACATTGTGATCCGTGGTGAGAACAAGGAACAGGTGGAAGAGAACTTGGAGAGGTGGAGCTATGCACTTGAAGAAGAGGAATGAAGCCGTAGTAAGACAGAGTACATGTGTACATGAGTACATGAGTACATGCTGCTCATCAAACAGGCCCCCTCCCTCTCGGTTTTCAAATCCCGGTTAAAAACTCACTACTACTCCATCGCTTTCAATGCCAGCTGATTTGTATTGGATCGTTTTATTTATGATCTGCAATGTTTTTATGTTTTTCGTGTTGTACCTCATTGTCTGTGTTGCCTGTTGCGTGTTTGTTTGTCCAGCACTTTGTGTGGACTTGTTCCTGTTTAAAGTGCTTTATAAATAAAATGGTATGGTATGGTATGGTATGTGTGTGAATGAGAGGGAGGCTGGTGGAACAGTGAGACTACAAGGAGCAGAGGTCACAAAGGTGCAGGACTTCAAGCCTACTGTACTTTGTATCTGTTTTAGACCCACCTCCAGGCCTGTTGGTAAAAATACAGTCTGAGATGGTAGATTTATTTTGGGACGGTCAACATTGGGTGCCACAGTCAGTCCTGTTCTTACCAAGAGAGGAGGGGGACAGTGCCTTGTCCATCTGACCAGCAGAACGACCACTTTTCGAGTACAGTTCCTCCAGAAGTACCTGGCAGGACCTCCTGGCACTGTGTGGAGGGACGTGGCCAGCTGCATCCTGAGATATGTGAGCGGGTTGGGGCTGGATGCTTCTTTGTTTCTAACCAATGTTAGCCTTTTAAAGTTAAAGGGGTTGCCCCAGTTTTTATCAGAGTGTTTTCAGTGTTTTCCTTTTATAGGGAGTGGTGGCGTAGAGGTTAGAGAAGGTGGGCCTGTGATCGGAAGATCACCGGTGCAAGCCCCGGTTCCGACAACGTTTTAAAAATGTAGGTGGAAAAAGGTGAAACACCCACACCTGCCTCCACCCTCATTTGCCCGAGCAAGGCCCTTAACCCCGACCATCTGCTCCCTAAACAGGTCTCTCTTGAAAAAGAGTTCTCGTGGCTCAATGAGACTACCTGGGTAAATTGAAAAATAAAAAAAAGATCAAAAACATATAATTATCTCCAATGGCTCTTAGAGGAACCACTAGTCGGTGAAGCAAGAATGGACGTCTGTAATAGAACGGTGCCGGGTCTGTCAAAGGCACTGTCCTAATCTGGGACGGTGACCCTGAAGCGGTTGGTGGAGATGGCCGGACCAGATTTCTCCAGCGTTCGAGAGGTGGTCTCATCTGCCAAACTGGTGCAGCTCTTCCTGGGCCTGGTGAAGGAGAGGATGACAGCTGGAGATAAGCGTCTCCTGCAGCTGTGGTCTACAGGGAATCACCCGCCTGACCCAATGGACTCTTTCCCGGACATTAACCTGGATCCTAACTTTGGTAAAGACAGTGGTCCTCTGCTACGCAGCACCCAAAGATGGACTTGTGCAGAACAGGTCCAAAAGTTCTTTGTAAGACTTAATGATAAGATCCTGAACAAGAGAACTTCGCACAACAGAGCTGTCCGCATGTGGGACGACAAGCTTGGAGGTCAGAAGCCCCAGTGGAGGACTCTTTACAAACCTCCAACAAAAAAAAACACACTGACGATCTTCAATGGAGGATCCTTCACGGCGCCATTGCAATAAACTCATTTTTGTCGGTTATTTATCCTGAGGTTTTAAACGCGTCCTTTTTGTAGTTTATCTGTGACTGTTTTTCATGTTTTTACAGATTGTATAGGGCTGACGACTGTTTAATCTAAAGACGAGGATCTTTAGCCTTTTTGACACACTTCATCAAATCTGTTTTTATTAATGAGTACATTACAACAAAGCCACTAAGTTTAAATCACAAACTTTACACTTTTTAGTGGCCGAAGCAAAAATGGTTGTATACTTGTCTCATAAGGACAGACTGCAAGCTGGACCTCAACTTGATGTCGTGGCTCTGTGGAAGTGCAAAAATAAAAAAAAATTATTGTTGTGGTGTCTCTGGGCCTCTTCTTCTTCTTCTTGTCGTGGTGTCTCTGAGCAAGACACCCAATCTCTAATTGCTCCCTGGATGCTGGCTACAGTGCCACTGCTCCACCTGGGTGCATCTCACGTATGATGGGTTAAATGCAAATAACTAATTTCGCCATTGTCTGGAAACGTACAATGATGACAATCTCAGACTTTCCTTCCCTTAAATTACCAGTAGCTATTGCCGCCATCTTGAACTGAGCTGACTCAAAAGCTAATCAGTTGTAGATGTACATCCAATAATTATTTAATGAAAGTTTCTGCAATGTAAAAAAAAAAAAACCTTCCGATCTTAAGAGCTCGCGTGTTGGTTTGCCATCATGTTTTTGTTTCCGTCAAAACTGTTGGTTCAGCAGTCAAAACCAAAATGCATCCGGGAAGGCGCTTACGCACGCAGACTCTTTGCAACCTAAACAAAAGCAACTGGGCGTAAATACGGGAATCAGATTAAACTCTCAGGTTGTAAACATGAGGTCAACAAAATGTGAAATGTGAGAAATGTCTTCTTACATTTTTAGTTCCTGTAAATATGTGTTCCCATAACACTAATCCAAGCAGGATGAACCTTATTTGCAGATGACATTAATACACATGTTTGGTATTTTGTGTAAAAAAAATAATAATAATAATTAAAAAAAATTGTTCTGCCTCTTTCTGTTAAATATAAATATGTCTCATGGGGACTGGAACAGGGTAGACAAATAACCTAAATTTCAATCAAAGCCACTTTAAAGCAAAAAGCTAAGCAATTCTTAAAATATATAATTCCCAACGATTCAAACTATGATAATCTAATAAATAAAATTGAGTTTTAGTCAAAAGCTAAAACTTGAGTTGAGAATGAGTCTCAGCGATGAACACAATATGTAGAAGCAGCTGGGTTTTTTTAGATCCTTGAAGTCCATTAGCTATGGTGGCCATCTTGATTTGGATTAGAGTGAGAACTGTCTGTATGTCAGTAAAATATCTCAAGAACCACTGGAAAGACTTTAATTAAACTCTCCAGAATTTTTTTTCCAATTTTTTTAATCAATCTCAACTCCTTAAAGGAATCTACGACTACTTATACATATTGGTCATAATATGTTGTTATGCCTCTTTTCTACTGAAAGTTATTTTTATGACACATGAAGACTCCTAATTACTTAAAAAATTACATGTTTATTACATTTTTCACCTAAGGACATCACCATTATTTTACCAGTGCAATGCATACTGGGTTGATGATGTACATTGGCCCTCATGCACGAAAATGTTCGTATTTTTATCCTAAATTTCTCCTACTTTTGTTCGTACGAAGCGTTCGTACGAACATGCCACGTCAGATCCAACAAAGTCTTCTATCGTCAGGAAATGTGTGTATATGAGCTGTGTAAATAATGATGAATCCCACCTGTTCTACTCACCTGCGCGTGCTCGCGGGAGGTTATTTACATAATTCCCACCCCTCAAAACACCATATAAGGATATAGTTTCCTGCCACCGCGAGCAGGAAGTGTCCATTCATTCCGGCTTTTATGCGTCAGAAAACACACAAACGCGTTTGGCGAATTAAAAGTGACTCGCCTTTGATCATAGTGTCAGCCCCGGATCTGAGCGCAGACCCACACAGAATACAGATGACATCAGTGAGCGCCCACAGTCAACAGGCAGTTTATATTAAAAATGACATGAAACAACTGAATAAGCTGGTTTCGCTTTTTTCTCCCCTGTCTCTGCAGCGGCGCTGTGTATGTGTGTGTGTGTGTGTGTGTGTGTGTGTGTGTGTGTGGTCGACAGTGGCGTGGTGGCGCGGGGCGCGTTGCGTGGCACACGGTGGTCGACATGAGTGGCGCGGGGGGGCGCGTGGCGTGGTTGCGCGGGCGCGTTGCGTGGCACACGGTGGTCGACATGAGTGCGCGCGGTGGGGGCGCGTGGCGTGGTTGCGCGGGCGCGTTGCGTGGCACACGGTGGTCGACATGAGTTGCGCGGGGTGGGGGCGCGTGGCGTGGTTGCGCGGGCGCGTTGCGTGGCACACGGTGGTCGACATGAGTGGCGCGGGGGGTCACGCGCGGGTGGCGCAAGGTGGTGGACGTGGGGGGGGGGTGTTGAAGCCGCTTTAATTAAACCAATATGTGTGGTTGCATTTAATTGTTTTTAAACTCAAAATATTTTCTAAATAACGAAATATAAAGTTATTAGTGGAGAAAAGGCCGTCTGGATGACAGCAGACCGACTCCTCGTAAAATATACGACAGGTCGGGACCACACGTAAATTTTGTTCGTATCTGAAAAAAATCCTAGGATACGAAAACATTGTTGGATGCCACAAATGATCCTAAATCACTCGTACGCACAGTTTAAGCACAAATCTGTGCGTAAGAACGGTTCGTGCATGAGGGCCATTGTTTGTAATGGAAACAAAAACACAAGGACTTATAAAAAAAATTATAGCATGTGACAATAAAGTTGTATTAGTAAAGTAATCAAGTTTTTTAATTTGTCCATAAAGCAAAATACAGTTCCAAATGCTTGGAAAACAGTGTTTGTTCTAGGGAGGAGACCCCACTATACTGAACAATTATCAGCCATTTTCCAAACCCTGTATTTTATCTAAGGGTTTAGAAAAACTGGTAAATACTCGTCAAGAAGTATTTGTATTCTTTTAAAGCTATAGTATGTAAGATTGTAATGTAGTCTGTAACTTTTCAAACAATATATTTTTAACATGTTTCTTCACTCAGTCACTATCTACTGACAAACTGATGTTAGACCAAGTAATCTCTGAAAAAAATCTATTGTCCCCTTGCTTCTCTATCAGCATTTATAAAAACACTGAAAACACAAGAGTGACCAGGACACTGACAGCCAATAAAAACAGAGTTGTTTGTCACGCCCCAACCCACGCCCCCACCTGTCCCAACCGCTAGGGGTGGGCGATACTGAGAATTTTGGAATCGATCCGATACCAATTAAATACTGTGCTAGAATCGCATACTTCGATACCGATTCCGATACTTGGGGGCGCTGTTGAGCCGCACAAAATTATAACACTGCCAACAACACAAAAACAATGATAAGAAAACAACTTCTATTGCACAGATGTTTTAATGTCAAATAAAAATGCTCTATCAACTAGCTGCAGCAGCAGTATAAAAAATTGAACAGTGTGAGTAACAAAATATTTGCCCATCACCTCTTTTACAACACACAGTTGTTTAAATAAAAGTCACCAGTGCAAAATAACAAAAAAGCAGCAATGTTACAAAAACATAACACTGTCAAAATCACAAAAACAGTGATAAGAAAACAACTTCTATTGCACAGATGTTTTTTGAAAAAAAAAAAAAAAAAAAAAAACAAGTCAGTGTTGCAAATAATGTGTAAGGAGCCCTTTGGGCTCTATTTACATGTTGGAAATGACTTAAAGGTTTTTGTTCAGGAACAGTAACATGTTTACATTTTTCCCTTTAATTGCACTTCTTCTCTGTGTCACTAATAATAATAATAATAATAATGTCTATTCCTGTCATCTGCGTATGTTTCCCATACACAGACGAAATTCGTCTCTGCATTTAACCCAACCACCTACCAGGTGGTGCAGTGAGCAGCCCGAAAGCGCCCGGGGAGCTGGAGAAATAGGTGTGCACTCATAGACACCCCAAGCTGGGTAGTGGCCGGGGCGCGAACCCGCGACCTTCGGGTCCGTAGTCAAAAACCCTGCCACTAGACCATCTTGGCTCCTTAAAACTGTCCTGCCTTAGAGAAAATCCTTTCTGCAGGTACAGATGTTGCAAGAATTCCCAGTTGTTTTCTTGCAATTTTGGTCAGAATGGGAAATGCCGTCTCGTTCATTTTCCACCAAAGAAGATAACATCCACACAGCGCTTCTCTTTCTCTCTGCCATCTTTGCTGCTTCTGCTAGCCTACTGCGCAGAGTGCGCGCTCTCAAATACCTACCTAGAGCAGGGGGAGGGGCACAGTTTGCGTGTGTGCCGGAGCGAGCGAGAGAGAGAGCGCGACAACAAAGCATTGATTCCACAGCGCTAGTATCGATTCGATACCAAGTACCACCTTGGTATCGATAGTATCGATACTAGAATCGATACGCCCACCCCTACCAGCCGCAGCTCGTTCTCATTAAAAGGATTGCAAAGCGATGCAGGACTGTTTTTTATGTGACACAAAATGTATTAAATATCCCTTCTTTATCCCAGAGCTGGACTTTTATTTAGTTTTTTTGCCAAAAGCCAAGTGATCGCTTCATCCTTCACTGACAGACATGAGGAAATGGATTTGTCACGAGTCACGAGCGAATTAAAACATGTCCAACGTTGCTTTGTGAACCTCTGATGATTTCTGCTGGATTTTGTGTTGTAGGATGAGTGATTCGTGGTTTTATTAAATTTTTTTAACAGTTATATTATCAAATAAACACAGAATATCGCAGCGCAAAGACAGGAGGAGGTGGAGCATTCCACACATTCCAGACCAGCAGCGCAGCGACATGAGGAAGTCACGAGCGAATTAAATCATGTCCAAACGTTGCTTCGTGAACCTCTGCTGGTGTCTGCTGGATTTTGTGTTGTAGGACTAGCGCTCCATGGTTTTATTATATTTTATTAGAAGGTTTTATTTCCATAAACACAGAATATCGCAGCAGCTCTGAGCAGACAGAAGCAGGGGGCGGAGCAGATCCCAAGTTCACCAGAAGCACGGACTGTGCTCCCTCCCCTCAGAGTCATATATGGCTCTGAGGGGAGGGAGCAGAATGCTTTTCTGCGCTGAAAATATTTCTAAGTCCGAGAGAGTCCCAGAGAGTTCAAATATCGCAGACCCCAGCTTTAACATTTTATTTTCCCACCAATCTGGCTTCAGGAAACAACACAGCACAATGACCGAGTCGCTAAAGCTTTTTGATAATGTTGTAGAAGATTTGATGCTAAGGATTACTGTGCTGCACTTTATTTAGACCTGTCCGAAGCCATTGATACTGTAGATCATGACATCTTATGCAATAAGCTCTCAGATATTGGCTTCTCAGATCACACTATCGGATGGTTTTCTAATTATCTCTCAGATCGAAAGCAATGTGTTCAACAATGGTACTACTTCTAGCTATTTACTGTCAATGATGGTGTACCACAAGGCTCAGTCTTAGGACCCACTCTCTTTAAAAAAAATCCCCCTTCTTTCAGCGTCCACGTTCGTCAGGGTTCACTATAGTGAACTAAGTCGTACGGAGACTTGGCAAGACATCATCAGAAGCATCTTGCCTGCTGAGGAGACAAAGAATTGGACTGTTGTTCAGTGGTCCAATGTCCTCTGTTCAGATGAAAGTAAATGTTCATGTCATTTGTAAATCAAGGTCCCAGAGTCTGGAGGAAGAGGAGAGGTCCAGAATCCACGTTGTTGAAGTCCAGAGTGAAGTTTCCACAGTCAGTGATGGTTTGGGTCCATGCCCTCTGCTGGTGCTGGTCCACTGGGTTTCCTGATGTCCACAGTCAATGTGGCATTTACCAGGACATTTTAGAGCTTCATACTTCCTTCCACTGATGAGCTTTACGGAGATACTGATTTCATTCACCAGCAGGACTTGTCTCCTGGCAACATGTATAAAAGCAGGCTTTGTTTTTTATGTTGTTTTTTCGGCTGCACCCTTCTTCAGAGGTCGCAACAGAGAACTAACTCACACAAAGACTTGGCAATTGTTTTTACGCCGGATGTCCTTCCTGACACAACCACAGACCACTGAGTTTCCACAGCCCTCTGTGTGGAGCAGAGAGCTGCAATCTAGGGAGAAGATGGTGGAGGGCCTTGCTCAAGGGTCCAGAGTGGGGCAAATGAGGGTGGAGGCAGGTGTGGATGCTTCACCTTTCATTCCCACCCACATTTTCAAGGTTCACGGTTATTTACTGTCATTCACATCAAATGTGCTACATGAGGTGGAACGAAATTGTATACCCAATGTCCAATTACATCCAAAAATAGCAAACATATAAAGTATAAAAAGAAACAGTATACATTATAAGGATCTAAGATGTATACTAAACAATAATAATGTAAAATAATATGGTGTATTAAACAGCAGACCGAACATGAGTCTGTAGTGAGCAGATAGGTATGAATACAGCCGTATGAGTTCAGCAGCACAGATGAGTCACACATCACCAATTAAAGTGGTATTACAGTGATTTTTCTTTTTTTTCACAGTGATTATTCTGGTTAGATATTCATGAGTCTAACAGCCTCAGGGTAGAAGCTGTTCCTCAGTCTAGTGGTTCTGCACTTAATGCTCCTCAACCTCCATCCTGAGGGGAGTGGGACAAAAAGTGTGTGTGCTGGGTGAGTGGGGTCCTTCATGATGCAGGTGGCTCTCTTCCTGCATCTGGAGGTGTAGATGTCTGTGATGGTGGGGAGACTGACTCCAACAGACTTCTGTGCAGCCTTCACCACTCTCTGTAAAGCTTTTCTTTCTGCAGCTGTGCAGCCTCCATGCCACACGTTGATGCTGGAGCACAGGATGCTCTCCACTGCACACCTGTAGAAGGAGGTGAGGACTGGGCTTCTCAGACCAGCTCGTCTCAGCCGTCTGAGGAAGTAGAGTCTCTGATGAGCTTTCTTGATCAGGCTGGTGGTGTTGTTGCTCCAGCTGAGGTTATCATTCATGTGTACACCCAAGTACTTGTATCTGGAGACCATTTCCATCACAGATTCTCCTATGTTTGGGGGTGGGGGCGGGGTTTTGTTCCGTCGCAAATCCACAATCATCTCCTTTGTCTTCTTCACATTGATGTGAAGGTTGTTCTCCTTGCACCAGCTCTTCAGGTGTTCCACCTCCTGCTTGTAGCTGGACTCATTATTGTTTGTGCTTCCTCCAACCACTGCTGTATTGTCTGCAAACTTTACAATATGACAGAGTGAACAGGAGGGGCTCAACACACAGCCCTGAGGGGAGCAATAGTGCTGAGGGTTATGGTGGAGGAGGAGAAGTTGTGGTTGTTGTTTAAGAAATGAAGGACCCATTTGCATAGGAAGGGGCTTAGTCCTAGTGTGAGAAGCTTGTCCATCAGGGTCTGATGAATCATGGTCATCATTTTGATTACCATGATTCATCAGCATCTTGGTCAATGTATCTAACGGGTGACCTTCATATCACAGGCCCACCTTCCCTAACCTCATTATTTGTAAGGACAGAACAGTGGCTTAACTGGTAGAGCTGTTGCCTCTCAATAAGAAGGTCACTGGATCGAATCCCAGACAGGGACCTTTCTGGGTGGAGTTTGCATGTTCTCTCTGTGCATGTGTGGGGCTGCGTCTCAATTCAGGGGCTGCGTCCTCATGAGGACCCAGCCTAGCTGGGCCGAGTAGGCCACGCACTCACAAGGCCGGGTGGGCTTGACGAAACTGCTGAAATGAGACGGTCTAGCCTTCCGGAGAGCCGGCATTGAAGTGGGTGGGGCGTTCTCTTGAAATGGGTGGGAAGTGTGCGCTCTTGGTGTGTGTGTGGAAAGATGTTAGCTGAATATATATTAGTGTTTCTGAGTTTACTGTTTGTTAAGAACTGATTACAAATCAGCTTATTTTACACGTGCGTAGCAAGGATTTTCTGAGGGGCAATCGTTTAAAAGACAGAGTGGACCTATGAAAGGCAAGTTGCCCAGTAGCTCAATTGGTTAAGCATCCTGCGGTTGGCGCAGAGATACTTTTCTCGAAGCTGGTTCGAATCTCACTCGGTACGGTTAAAACTTATTTTACGTTTGTCTTTTATTGGATAAAAAAATGAGGACTGAGATTAAAAGGAAGGAGTTTGTGAAACTCCTTCTTTTTTTTATCCAATAAAAGACAAACGTAAAATAAGTTTTAACCGTACCGAGTGAGATTCGAACCAGCTTCGAGAAAAAGCTCTCTGCGCCAACCGCGGGATGCTTAACCAATTGAGCTACTGGACAACTTGCTTTTCGTAGGTCCACTCTGGGTTTTAACAGATCGCCCCTCAGAAAATCCTTGCTACGCACGTGTAAAATAATCTGATTTGTAATCAGTTCTTCAAAAACAGTAAACTCAGAAACACTAATATATATTCAGCTAACACATTTTTTTTAGTCGTTTCTGTAGTTAAATTTTAATGAGATATATTCGCGCTGAGGTTGTTTGAGATGACTAAATAAAGGTTGAATGAATATTCGCGCTGAGGTTGTTGTCAGAACGAGCTGATGACTCAACAACACGCAGCAGCCCCGACCCTGCACGCAGAAAGTCCCACCCCCCGCAAAATCTCTGCTGGCGCTATGAATTCTGGGATAGCCTCCATCTTGAAGGTTTCACGGATGCATCCTTCGATTTTGGCAGGAAGTAGGCTGCATTCCTCGGCCGCATGAAGAGGAGTCTTCGAATTGGGACAGTCCTCCGCGCGGGGCAATGACGTATGCGGCCGACAAATGCGCACTCATGAGGACCCAGCCCCTGAATTGAGACACAGCCTGGGTTTTCTCCAGGTACTTCGGTTTCCTCCCACAGACCAGAAACATACATGTTAGGCTAATTGGTAACTCTAAATTGCCCCTAGGTGTGTGTGAGTGAGAGAGTGAGTGGTTGTTTGTCTCGTTTGTTTCTGTGTCCCTGTGATGGACTGGAGACCTGTCCAGGGTGAACCCCGCCTCTCACAGTGGCTGCTGGATATGGGCACCAGTGACCCCCATGACCCAAAAATGAAGAAGTGGGTAAAGATAATGGATCGAGTCATAATCATCTATAAAGGCTTGAAATATTTCACTCTGTGTAATGAATCTATGTAATTTATGAGTTTCACTTTCTGAAGTGATTGACAAAATAATTGAACTTTTTCATGACTGTCACATTTTTTTGGATGCACATGTAAAAAGTAGTGGCTGATTTGCACTTCTTCACTTGATATTTTTTATTGTATCAAAACTTTTGGTCAGAAGTAGCAAAGCTTCTTCTGAAGTTTTATGATCCTATATATCCCAATAGTTCCTAATGGGGGTCGAGATGGTCTCGTATGATGTATCTCACGTGTGATGGGTTAAATGCAGAGAATTAATTTCATCATTGTATAGAAACATACAATAAGGCAACCATAGCACTTTATTTTACTTTTCTAACATTGGAGAGCAGCACTTCACCACACTGCATCATTTGAGGATGGTGGAGGTATTTTTCTGTCTTCATCCCACGCTGGTTTTGCTGAACTGAAATGGTGTGCTGCATGTTTAGAAACTCAACAACCTCCCACACAACCATCTGCTGTCATGTTGCGTGATAGCAGATCCATCTTGCACTCTTGCAATGAGGTTCATCTGATCCAGCAGAAGTTTGTCCTGAAAAGTTTTCAGTGCAAGCAGTTTGTTAAATGTACAATACCAGGAAGTCTAACTGATTTTCTTTTATGAACTGCTGTTCAATCAGTTTAGTGGTCCAGAAGTGAACGTGAATTGGGACTTTCAGGCTGAGCAAGAGAGTTTGGGTGAAACAGCTCAGGGAGATAGGATGGAAATACCAATGGTATGTCATCAGGTCCTACTGCCTACCCTTTCTTCATTCTTTTTAAAACTTTCTAAACTTCACCCTCACCAATCTTTTCTACTTCCTAGCTCACAGCTTCTATGACCTCTACTCTTCTTTCTCTTTCATTCAGTAGCTGCTAAAATGACTCCTTCCATCTTCTCATCACAATCTCCTCACTTATTAGAACATCACAATTCATATCTTTAACAAGCCAAACCTGCTGCACATCCTTTCCAACCTGATCCCTCTGTATTGCCAGTCGGTACAAATCCTTCTCGCCCTCTTTAGTGTCCAGCCTCCTATACAACTTATACGCCTTCTGCTTTACTTTAGCTACCTCCCTCTTTGCTCTACGTTGCATCTCCTTATATTCCTGTCTCCTCTCTTCAGTCATCTCACTGTCATATTTCTTCTTGGCTAACCTCTTTCTTTGAACGGCGTCTTGCACTTCACTTTTCCACCACCAGGTTTCCTTATCATCCATTCTCTGTCCAGACGACGCACCAAGTACCTTCTTACTGGTCTCTCTAACTACTGTTGCCGTACTAGCCCAGTCATCTGGTAACCTTTTCGTTAACAGCTCCTCTCTGAACTCCTCTCAACATTCTTCTTTACTCAACTTACTCAATGCCAAATCTTCAATCAATACGTCTAAAATTCACTCGGTAACTATGGGCATTTTTGTGGAGGTAAAAGTTGATTAGCTGTGGTGGCCATCTTGAAAAACCCATCCAATAATTGCTTTTGGGATGGATTTGTAAAAAAATTAATTTGTAATTTATTTTGTTAATGGTGCTGCGAACCCTAAACAAATGTCAAACAAAGAAGATTAAATGTCACCTGCATTTTCTACTGTCGGGTTTGGCAACTTTGCTTAAACTTTGAAGGCTACTGACAAGAACAAGTGTGTGCGCAGAAAAAGCCACAACTTTCTGACACATTTCTATCAACCGTTGAGAGAGACTGTAAGAGCCTTGTCTCCGCCAAGAAGCATGACTCATGCCCCACTTCTGACATGTCCTTATATCGGGAGTGGATTAAGACATGCTGGTGACAGCTCAGTGACACGTTGGTTTAGCAATGTTTTTCTTGTCTCATGACTGTAGGCTTGTGTTCACCTCTTGAAGTACGAAGGCAAGGCCACTTTAGATGGGAGCAAAGTTTTGGAAGCAGTAACTTTTTAAAGATGAACATAGTGAGGATGATATTTTAGTTTTTAGTTTTTCTTACCAAGAAAATGATCACGTCCTCTGGATTGGAGCATAATGAGTTGGTTTTTAAATGGGCATATTAAATGTTGGTCTCGATGTGTAATCTGCTCATACCAGTGCACTAATGCATTCCCATTCCATCACAGAGGCAGGATGTTGAACTGAGCGCTGATAACAGGCTGGATGGTCCCTCTCCTCATTAATACAAAAGAAGCAGTCTCTGTAGAATACTGTTTTGATATGTTTGACTACAGCACCATTCTCCGTTTTGCCTCGGTCCATTTTAGAAGAGCTTTAGTCCAGAGAATATGGCAGTATTTCCAGATGGCATTCACAAATGTCTTCTTCTTTGCATGATAGAGTTTTAAGCAGTGTTTGTGTACGGCACTGTGAACTGTGTTTATACATGATTTGTGAAGGGCTTCCTGAGGCAATGCAGTGATGTCCAGAATGGAATCAGACTTGTTTTTAAATCATTGGTTCCCTGAGAGCCGACCATCCAACATTGACTTTAATCCTCGTCCTTTGCGCTCCAAGATTTTTTTCCAGATTATTAAACCCTGTTCATATTATGAGCTGTATATGGTAAATGGTAAATGGTAAATGGAGCTTATTTTTATAGCGCTTTCCAGCCCCCTATGAGGGGCCCCAAAGCGCTTTACAATACCAACCATCCACCTATTCATACACACATTCATACACCGGTAGCTGCAGACTGCCATGCAAGGTGCTTTCCAGTCCTACCCAGTACAGTATATGGTGGACTGTTCAAAGTCTTCCCAGTTTTCTCTTGAACAATAAGATTTTGAAATTGTTCCACTGTTTTAGACTGTTTTATTAGACTGGAGAACCTCTGCCCATCTTTACGTCTGACACATTCAGATGTTCTAAAATTATCTTTGCGCCAAGTTCTCTAACTGATCTGGTCCCAGTTAACTGTATATGATGCAAAATGTAACCCCCACATTCAATTCAATTCAACCTTTACAGTATTTAGACAGCTAAATCACATTGTGCCTCGAAGACTCATTTACAAGTGAGACCTGTTTAGACAGACAAAAAAGTAGTGAAACTGAACACGTAGGATTGGAGGCCAAAAAAAAAAAAGTCCTATCAAACTCTTTCTTCTTGGCTGAGAAGAGAGTTTGATAATGAAAAAAAACACCTCGCACATACAAACACATGGTGATGTAGACATTCCGTGGGGGATGGGGGAGAGGGGGGATGACAAGTGGTAACGTAAGACATACCCCTGTTGTTGCCCTGTTTCAACAGTTTCAGAGTCAGAGTTTCTTTGTCGTTCGCACCACATGTGGTACATGTGCTGGAACGAAATTTTGTACACAGGGTCCCAGTTACATCCAACAATAAAATGTAAAAGAAAAACAGTAATAACATCTAAGATATGAACTAAGAAAAACAACTAAATAATACACTAAGCACTATTAGTATGAAAACAATAAAAGCAATTTGCCGAACAGCAACACAAACATGAGTCTGTGTGAGCAGATGAGCACAAATGAACACAGCAACATGAAACAGATCAGCAGCAACATGAAACAGATCAGCAGCAACATGAAACAGATCAGCAGCAACATGAAACAGATCAGCAGCAACATGAAACAGATCAGCAGCAACATGAAACAGATCAGCAGCAACATGAAACAGATCAGCAGCAACATGAAACAGATCAGCAGCAACATGAAACAGATCAGCAGCAACATGAAACAGATCAGCAGCAACATGAAACAGATCAGCAGCAACATGAAACAGATCAGATAGCAACATGAAACAGATCAG
>JBBPBX010074006.1:0-17686 GCA_038048925.1 Garcialebias charrua
TATATATATATATATATATATATATACATATATATACAGTATACATATATATACACACCAATATATACAGTATACATATATATACACACACAAATATATACAGTATACATATATATACACACAAATATATACAGTATACATATATATACACACAAATATATACAGTATACATATATATACACACAAATATATACAGTATACATATATATACACACAAATAATTACAGTATACTTATATATACACCAATATATACAGTATACATATATATACACACCAATATATACAGTATACATATATATACACACAAATATATACAGTATACGTACATATATATACACACAAATATATACAGTATACATATATACACACAAATATATACAGTATACATATATATACACACAAATATATACAGTATACATATATATACACACAAATATATACAGTATACATATATATACACACAAATAATTACAGTATACACATATATATATATATATATATATATATATATATATATATATATATATATATATATATATATATATATATATATATATATATATATATATATATATATATATATATATATATATATATATATATATGTATATATATATATATATATATATATATATATATATATATATATATATATATATGTGTGTGTGTATATATATATATATATATATATATATATATATATATATATATATATATATATATATATATATATATATATATATATATATATATATATATATATATATATATATATACAGCATACATATATACTGTATGGTGGGCATAAATACAGTACAGTAATATTACATTCACAAAATACTAACAATAATATGTTCATCTTACTTGTGAAAAGTTATCCCCCGGTCCCTGACATCAACAGTTTTCCGATTTGAACACGAATAAGCCGAGCAATGCGGAGGCATCTCTGTTGTTTTGGTGCAGCAAGGTTCGAGGGTGACAACTCCAAGATGGCCGCCCTAAATCCTGCCACTGAGCAGGCTATGGGGTATCTAGTGTTATATATGATATCTATGGTTCAGACGGTCATTATTTGTTGTTCTGCTCCGTAGCTACGAGCTGAAGGCCTTTCCTCTCGACTGCTGGTCAAATGAGTTGAATTGAAAGTGTCTCAAACAACGCCTGGAAGCAGAGGATGAAGAAAAGTCGGAGGATTTTGGAAGTAGTGCTGCAGCACAGGAACAAACGGAGCAAGACACATGTTAGATGCTGTTTTCAGTCCCAACCATCAACTGCATCTTTTAGGTTTGTGTCTTTATTCTTTCTCTCGAGTGTGTTGATGTTACAAGTTAGTAGCAGTTTTCTGGAAGCTAAAGGATTTAGCTTCTTAGCTCTCTGTGCTGATCCAAAACAAATAAAGCGTGAACGACTCAAGTCGTGTTGCCAGATTGGGCGGTTTACCGCCGATCGCGCGGTTTTCATTCTCTATTTTGCGGATAAAAATTGCTTTGGTCGGGTGGGGATAATTTGGGCGGCTTTGGAGTCAGATCAGTGGTTTCTGAGTTAACCTATTAAATACATTACAAACAATCATTCATCATTATTTAATAGCAAAGCTCCTTTGACCTTTCTCCATCACTGATAGGCTATAGAGCTTGGAATCGTGACGTCAGCGGACCGGGATCGCGCAAAGCATCCCGGTACTTTAGGACACGGAGTCTGACGTGACCGGGGTTTGCGTTAGTTGTAGTGTGTTATCCTAGGTGAAATACGCTGAATTGGTGACTACTTGTTGTGTTGTAAACTGTCACAATCGTTCTCACGATCGCAGGGGGAGCCGTATTGCAAATGGAGTCCGTTTTTTCATCTTTCCGGCATGAAAACAACACAGAGGAACACAGGTTGCTAAGCTAACAGAGACATGGTGACATGACCTGTTAAACGAACAAACATCACTTTCAGGAGTATTTCCAGACACATGTTTGTGTGTTCGAAGCATTTCCACACAGGTAAGGTTTAAATAAATAATATTACACTTATTAACTGCTCATATGTAACACAGGATCGTTTACAAACAGCTAGCTGGCTGACTAGCTAGATCAGGGGTGTTCAGACTTTTTCAGCATGCGAGCTACTTTTGAAATGATTTAGTCAAAGTGATCTACCTGATAAGGCCCCGTTTACACGAAAACAACCTGTGGAAACATTAGAGATTTTTCAATGTTTATTGGGGGTAATAAACAAAAAAATAAGCTGGTTTACATGAAAAATGCTGTAGTTTTCATGTCAGTCGGGTTGCCAGATAAGAAATTATGAACTATAGTTCATAATCTCTCAGACCTGGTTTAAGAGAATGAGGGTTGTGAATGGCTGCCCTGTATGTCAATCAAGTGACAGGATGTTTGATAGGCTGACAATTATTTTTTTTAATGTCATGCTGCGATCTACCAGTACTACCTCAGAGATCTACCAGTAGATCGCGATCTACCTAATGAGCACCCCTGAGCTAGATCATCTAATCAAGTTCTTTTATCTCTTCTTAGGCAAGCCAGTGTATGAATTCCTACATTGTGATCCTGACTGGGTACCCTCTTTACATCTCGGGCACACCGAAGTCAAAACAATGAACACTGCCCGATTTGCCCGTCGGACCAAGAGACACCAGTCAACCACAGAGGTCAACACTGCACCTGCCACACCACCAGATCTGCGTAGCCAGACATCAGAGATGGATGAAACTGCTCCTCCAGGTGTAGCTGCTCAGAGTTTTTCTGAGGATGAAACAGCCCAGGGGTCCGACGTGGTTCAAGGTGTACAGAGGTCCGAGGTGGATGAAACCGGCGCGGGGTCAAAGGGTGATGAAGCTGCACTAAAGGACAGTGCTGAAACACTGCAGGAATGTGGACTGTGTGTCCTCAGAGGTGCTGAAATTAATCGCTTGCTGGAGGAAAACAGGATCCTGAAGGAAGAGCTGTCCCAAAAGAAAATGAATGAGCAATTCTTAAAAGATGATGCAATTGTCAAGTATTACACTGGGCTTCCATGTTTGGCTGTTGTGATGGGTGTGCTGGCTCAGCTGCTCCCCTGTCTTCCACAGCCTGGAAGAAATCTTTCACATTTTCAGATGCTCCTTCTAACTTTAATGCGCTTGAGGCTTAATCTGCTAATCCAGCACATTGCACACCTGCTCTGCATCAACCGAAAGCTTGTGTCCACCACATTTAGAAAGACTATAGGTGTAATGTTTACACACCTCAGCCCTTTGGTGCACTGGCCAGAGAGACATTGTTTGCAAGGCCCCAGTGTTGTTTTGAAAATATGAATTATTATCTGTGTGAACATTGACTGATGAACTGAACGTGAAAATGTATCTACTTTTGCCCAAGTGTTACTTCGATGCTGCATGCTGTAAATAAATTATTGCAGATTAATTCAGTTTGTAGTCTCTTGTTAAATAATGTTGAACATGTCTAAGTTACAGTAACACAACAGATCAACCGAGTTTACGATTATCCGTCACCACATGGGTAAAATATGTGACATTTGTAGTGTTAACAAGAATAAATACAGTTCAAATACAATAAACACAGAAAATGAAAACTTCTTGCAGATATACCCTGATGCATGCTCAATAATCCAGGTAGAAAAATCTAAAAAAGCTAAGTCTGGTCCTCTGGACATTCAAAAGTTGAATGTCCAGAGGACCAGACTTAGCTTTTTTAGATTTTTGCAGATATATTTCACATTAACAATGTGCTAAAATTACATGTTAAGGTGCAATTTTATCTGATATTTGCACAACAAAGTGAGTTTTAGAAAATGTAAGCATGCTTTGCAACTAATGAGAACTAGGACCAATGAAATATCAAACAAAAATTTTGAGAATAAATTCTGATTCCCGAACCACTGAGTCAGAATAAAAAACAAATTAGCAATAGTACCTTTTGCTTATTCATCATCATCAACTTTATTCAACAGACTTGTGGTCCACAAAATTAAACATAACACACACAACACATACAGAAAGAATAAATTGTAATCATTGCATAAAAAACCTGCATAAAGTCAGAAAGCAGTGCTTAGCTGCCACTTCCTCATTCTTCAACATATCCCTCCCTCCATATGCTGCACCTAGCTAGGAAATTAGCTGTCAGTGACAACTGATTCAGCAAGACATTTTTGTGCATGTGGCACATAACCACGGCTCAGTCTCCGACGGTGCCTGAGTGAGCCCCACGCATGTCAAGTGGAACCACTGGATTTTGCAGTTCTCATTGTCACAGGCCACCATGTCATCCTTCTCCTCAGGACCTTTGCAAAGGCACCACAAACGTTTTTTTGCTATTTTCTGTTTTTTCCGTTTTGGGACCAGATGAGTGTTGCTCTGATAAAGGATTATCACAGGTTGTAGAGGCGGCCGCTCTGGTATAGTGACATGCTACAAGTTCTGGTAAACACACCTTCAAAAAAAACTCCTGTGATTTTGTCAAAAGGGTGGTCCAGAAGGTCACATTGGGAAATACTCGTACAACAACACAGTCTTTCTGTGACCACACCACAAAGTCACAAAAAGCTGACTTGGTCACAAACATCTGCATTTGTACCTGCCTGTAGTATTTGTGTGTTAGCTTCAAGTTTAATTTCCCATCACTTTGATAAAGACAAAAGTTGCTGTCATCTGCACAGGCCTGCATGATGAAGTTGTCGCGGTGCTTAAATGGGCATTTTATTTCCAGACATCCTTTCTCACAACATGAGCAGTGGATGATGCCATCTGGAGATGCACCAACCTCTGGAAATTCTGGATTTATTATAAATCCATTTTTCTAGGTTGAAGTTGTCATGCTGCGATGCTGACAGTTTGACATACGTTTCCCTTGCTTGCTCTTCATGATCGACCCCCCATTTCATGGCAGCTGTGCTTGTTGTTTTTCTGGGGTAGCACACATTGCGCACAGATGACAGAGCTGGTCTGGTGACACTGGAGGACATAACAGCAGAGGCATTAGACTGTGCACAGTCTACTTGTCCCGTGGAACGTAGAATCACCCATGGTTGGAGTGGTGCTTCATTCAGGCGCTGAGAGTGCAGAACCTAGGGGGAAAAATAGAAAATTTCTGCTACATTAATCAACATAAAATTGTAAAATCCATTACCTTCACATCACTACTTTTTCCATAGGTTAGGTTACAAATACAGTATATTCTAAAAACCTAATAAAACTTATGGTAAATAGCCTGTTCTAAAGTAGCAGAAAAGGTATAAATTAATATTACATTGGATGGATGGATGAATGTGTGGATGGCTGGATGGATGTATGAATGTGTGGGTGGATGGATGGATGTATGAATGTGTGGATGGATGAATGTGTGGATGGATGGATGGCTGGATGAATGTGTGGATGGATGGATGAATGTGTGGATGGATGGATGGATGTATGAATGTGTGGATGGATGGCTGGCTGGATGGATGGCTGGATGGATGGATGAATGTGTGGATGGATGGATGAATGTGTGGATGGATTGATGAATGTGTGGATGGATGGATGGATGTATGAATGTGTGGATGGATGGATGGCTGGATGGATGGCTGGATGGATGAATGAATGTGTGGATGGATGGATGAATGTGTGGATGGGTGTGCAGATGGGTGGGTTAGAAGTAGAACCCATTAGAACAATTTAAAAACCATGTGCACATCTGTTTTGTAAACAAACCTCCTCAACCAAATCATTATCAATTTTGGAACAAGGGCAGATAAAATAATGTTCTTCATGGCAGCTTATCTTTTTAAGGGGTCACTAGAAAAACTCGGGGTGATTTACTTTGATCCGTTTTTCTAAAAATTGTCTCAAAACGCATCGAACTCATCACAGCAGTTTGAGAAGAAAATGGCAGCAGCTGCGACATGTCAACGTCCCTGTGTGTTCACCTACCTTTGTGAGAAAAACAGTTTTTTGGTCGTTGACTTGAGAAATCTGCAGGTCCTGCACCCATCCATTTGTGAACTGAAGATGACTTTCCAGAGATTTATAATTCCTGAACTGCTCACATGTGTAGGCACTCAGACCGCACACAAGGTAGCTCATGTCGGGAGCTGCGGTAGCTCGTTGAAATCACCGGTCCACTGACTGTGCTCATCTGGATCTAGCCCAATGGAATCAATTTTAACAAGATAGCGCTGCTTCGCTTCTTTGTTCAGTTTGTCGGAGTAACGAATCTTGATCTTGAGATTCTCGCGGTCCATGTTTGTTCTTCGTGTGGTGTTTTACGCCATGTTTGTTTTGGTCAAGGATGTCCTAAAACATGGCGGCGTCGCATTCTTCGTGACGTCAGTGCCCAAGCTCTATTGCAGTGTTGCCAGATCTCGCGACAGAAACAAGCGACCGGCTCCTTGAAAACAAGCCCATCTGGCAACCCATCCCATTGTTTAAAACAAAGGCCGTTTTTAAACAGTATAAACAATAAACATACATTTATTATTGCATTAAATATAAACAGCAAAATTATGCTAAACACTTTGAAGAACATATCCACTCTAAAAAATAAAAATACATTTTGCATATGTAACATTAATTCTACCGTTATTTATACAAATTAATCCCATTAAGCCTCTGGGACTCATTTACCAGAGAGACCTGGATTTTAAACGAAGAGTGATGACGACAATAGACAATGACAACAACAGACAATCATAAAGGATGCGTACAAATAAAAAATTTAATTAAAATTAAACCGCAAACTCACAGATGATGCACCTCACTGCCCGCGTTACTAGCTGGAGATTTCTTACTGCAGCCTTCGTTGTGATACACCTTCATAAAGATGTAAGAAACCGTGTAAGCATCACACACAAAAATACACCAATCTTTTATCCTTCTCATCAGTGCAAGGAAACTTACAAGAAGTCAGAGTCAGAGAGTCTTTATTGTCATTTGCACCGCATGTGGTACTCGTGATGAAACGAGATTATGCACACAGGGTCCCAGTTACATCCAACAACAAAATGTAAGAGAAAAACAGTAATAACATCTAGGATATAACTAAGAAAAACATCAACTAGAAATACACTAAGCCCTAATGTAATAGAAAAACATCATTACAAACAGCAGCACGAACACGAGTCTGTATGAGCAGATAATCACAGATGAACACAGCAACAAGAAAACAGATCAGCATCAGCATGTTGTGATATTTTGCAGTGTTTATTCTTATTGTTTATTTATTCATGAGTCTAACAGCCTCAGGGTAGAAGCTGTTCCTTATGGTGCATTCAGACCGAACAGCGTTTCAACTTCCAAAAAGCTCGTCACGCACGCAAGTGGACGGACTTGGTGTCCAGACCTGAACGCGAAACTGCGGCGGGGTGTGTGGGAGAAGCTTACCGGTATACCGAGTCCTCCTCACTGCACTCCGCCAGGCGAGGAGCTTTTTATTTCTGTCTCTTTGGAGCAGACTTGACTGGTTGTGAAGGACTTGTCGCGAACACACAGCTACAATGAGTTTCTCTTCCATAGTACACGACCTCGCGGGTCTTTTCTGTGTCCCACAAACAATACGTCACATAGTTGCGCAATACCCCCGCCCCCTCGTTTCCGCGTCACATAGGGACTCTCCCCCTCTCTTCTCCCCCCGACTCTCCCTGATCAACCAATCAGGGAGAGTTGAACGGCGTTTGAAAGTTTGAACGGCAAAATCTTCAGCATGGTCAAGGCGTGCTTTGGAGGCTGACGCGGGTTCACGTGCACGGAAAAACGCTTTCCAGCACGCTCAACACGCACGTGACGTGACGCCCGACGCCAAGACGCGGCTGGAAGCGCGTCCCCCATTGACTTTGAATGTAAGCTGGACGCTCCTGCCGTTGAAACGCTGTTAGGTCTGAATGCACCATTAGTCTAGTGGTTCTACATTTGATGCTCCTCAACCTCCGTCCGGAGGGGAGTGGGACAAAGAGTGTGCGTGCTGGGTGAGTGGGGTCTTTCATGATACAGGTGGCTTTTTTCCTGCATCTGGAGGTGTAAATGTCTGTGATAGTGGGTAGACTGACTCCAACATACTTCTGTGCAGCCTTCACCACTCTCTGTAGAGCTTTTCTCTCTGCAACTGTGCAGCCTTCATGCCACACGTTGATGCTGGAGCACAGGATGCTCTCCACTGCACACCTGTAGAAGGAGGTGAGGACCGGGCTACTCAGACCAGCTCGTCTCAGCCATCTGTCATATCATCTGTATTCTGCTCAAGTTCTACTCGTCATTACTTGCGTGCGCTTATATTGTTTTTACCGCTGAATAAACTTCAGCCTGTCTGTCGCTTGCACCAACCGTACCTGAACGTAACATCCGCCTTGACGTAACATACGTGGAAGGGGGGCGTGAAGGGACAAACTACCTACCACTCGTATTAATTTTTGCTTTCAGTCAGACAGAAAAACAAGCCCAAACAAGCAACTTAACACTCAAAACAAGTCCCACAACCCGCGGCAAACTGCCATGCAAGGCGCTTTCCAGTCCTACCGGGAGCAACTTGGGGTCAAGTGTCTTGCCCAGGGACACAACGACACATGGTGTGGGAACCTGGATTTGAACCTCCAACCTTCCGATCGGGGGACGACTGCCATTACCACTACGCCACGGCCTCCCCATAACTTCGTGTAATACAAACATAAAGCACCGTTGTACAAAGTGTTTTATGTTAATACCTGTCATTCACACACACGCACACTAATATACTTGGAAAACAAACAGGCACCAAAGACGACATTTATAACTTTTAAAGTGATTATTAAAAATGTTTTGTGGAAGTTGGCAGAAAGAGATGAAAAATATTTTGAGTTTTGATTTATTCTCAAAATCGTCCAACATCAAGCTCAGGAGAAACAACTGAATTACAACAGCTGAACTGCTCTAGGGCTGGGACATATCATATCGTTCCCGGTAATACCGGTAAAAAAAGCTTGCCCGGGCAAAAAAAGTTATATCATGATATGCTAATTTCATGACGTAATACGTCAGGGCGCCCCACCCCCTTGACAACCGAGCGCTTCAAACGACCAAACCGAACTGCTCCCCTCCCTTGTACTGCTAATTAGTTACGCACAATACTAGCTAGCTAAAATGCTAAAAACAAACAATGCGCATCTCAGTTTCTCTCCATCCAGCTCTAAACTGCAGGTACAGACAGCTGAACTGTCTCCCCCTACCCCTCTCTGAGCTGTGTGTGCAGGCTGCGTCTCCCTAGCTCTAAACTGTCGGTACAAATACGCGCTGCTAGATTGCTGTTAGACTTCCTGACCGGGAGACCACAGGCAGTACGGGTCGGGAATAACACATCCAGCACCATCACATTGAATACAGGAGCCCCACAAGGATGTGTGCTGAGCCCCCTTCTATTCACCTTGCTAACACACGACTGCATACCATCATACAGCTCCAACCACTTCATCAAGTTTGCGGATGACACAACAGTGGTAGGTCTCATCAGCAACAACGATGCGACGGACTACAGGAACGAGGTGAGCCGCCTGGTCTTGTGGTGCGGACACAACAATCTCACTCTAAACGTGGAGAAGACAAAGGAGATTGTTGTGGACTTCAGGAAGAGGGATGCCAATCATGCTCCTCTGACCATAAATAGCACCACAGTGGAGAAAGTGGACAGCACCAAGTTCCTGGGAGTGCACGTCTCAGAGGACCTGTCCTGGAGCAGGAACAATGCATCACTGGCCAAGAAGGCTCACCAGCGTCTCTACTTTCTCCGCAAGCTGAAAAGGGCTGGAGCTCCAACCCCCATCATGTGCACCTTCTACAGGGGTGCCATAGAAAAGTGTCCTGACCAGCTGTATCACAATGTGGTTTGGTGCATGTACTGCATCCTGCCGCAAGAGCCTCCAGCGCATCGTGAGAGCAGCTGAGAAGATTGTCGGCACCTCCTTCCCCTCACTACAGGACTTACATAGCAACCGCCTCACTAGAAAAGCCCTTTGCATGGCAGGTGATCCCACACACCCACTACACAGCTGCTTCAGGGTGTGTTTCAGCTATAGGGGGCTCACACTCTTAAGCCTCCCTGGTAAGGTCTATTCAGGGGTTCTGGAGAGGAGGGTCTGTCGGATAGTCGAACCTCGGATTCAGGAGGAGCAGTGTGGTTTTCGTCCTGGTTGTGGAACACTAGACCAGCTCTACACCCTCAGCAGGGTCCTGGAGGGTGCGTGGGAGTTTGCCCAACCAGTTTACATGTGCTTTGTGGACTTGGAGAAGGCATTCGACCGCGTCCCTCGGGGGGTTCTGTGGGGGGTACTCCGGGAGTATGGGGTACCAGGCCCTTTGATATGGGCTGTTAGGTCCCTGTACGACCGGTGTCAGAGCATGGTCCGCATCGCTGGCAGTAAGTCAGGCTCGTTTCCGGTGAGAGTTGGACTCCGCCAAGGTTGCCCTTTGTCACCGATTCTGTTCATAACTTTTATGGACAGAATTTCTAGGCGCAGCCAAGGTGTTGAGAGGATCCGTTTTGGTGGCCTTAGAATCGCTTCTCTGTTTTTTGCAGATGATGTGGTCCTATTGGCTTCATCAGATCGTGATCTACAGCTTTCGCTGGAGCGGTTTGCAGCTGAATGTGATGCGGCCGGGATGAGGATCAGTTCCTCCAAATCCGAGGCCATGGTCTTGAGCCGGAAAAGGGTAGCATGCCTTCTCCGGGTCGGGGAGGAGGTCCTGCCCCAAGTGGAGGAGTTTAAGTATCTCGGGGTCTTGTTCACGAATGAGGGAAAACTGGAGCGTGAGATCGATAGGCGGATAGGTGCAGCGTCCGCAGTGAAGCGGGCGCTGTACCGGTCTGTCGTGGTGAAGAGAGAGCTGAGTCAAAAGGCAAAGCTCTCAATTTACCGATCGATCTACGTTCCCACCCTCATCTATGGTCATGAGCTCTGGGTTATGACCGAAAGAACGAGATCTCGGATACAAGCGGCTGAAATGAGTTTTCTCCGCAGGGTGTCTGGACTCTCCCTTAGAGATAGGGTGAGAAGCTCAGTCATCCGGGAGGGACTCGGAGTAGAGCCGCTGCTTCTCCACATCGAGAGGAGCCAGTTGAGGTGGCTCGGGCATCTGGTAGGCATGTAACGATTGTAATGGGTTTACCGAACCGTTTCGGTACGTCACGTTCAGTTCGGTCCATCTGCGTACCGTTTCGGTTATTTTTTCCACTCATTGAACGTTAATATATGCACCGCGGAACAAAATTTCCTGGCCGCGTTTCCGCACGGAGCTATTATCGCGAAGCACGCGCAGCTCGCGCTGCCTTTAGCCGTTAGCTTCTCACTGCGGTCTCCTGTTTGGGACTGTTTCTTGTTAAAAGACGAGCGGCGCGCACATTCAGCGCTGTGTGTGTGGACTGTTGTTTCATGAAGAGACTGGCTCTCTCTCTCTTGGCACGTCTCACGTGAACGCGCTTGAAACGACGTCATCGGAATGTGAACACCGCAGTGAAGAACGAGCAGCTTGCCGCTAACAACAACAGCTGCACGCCTGCATTTAAACTACTTTTGTCAGGTAAATCATATCAGTCCAGAGCAATAACACAAACTGTGAGTTTTTAAATATCTGAGTCGAAGTCTGAGTGTTGTTATTATGCGCAGGCTTTAAAGTTATTGATCCTCACTACGAACCCCCATCACTCAAAAAGTGCAGAACTTTATGAAAAAACAAAAACTGATGTCAACAAGCCCTGGAGCAAAGCCCTGCCCTGATGATGAGTGAGAGATTCAACCGTTCAAAAAGAGGTATTCTTTTATTATTATTATCTGTGGAATGTTCTGGAGAGTGATGTGAAAAATGCAAAATCAATGTATACATTTAAGAAAAAGGTCAAAAAGGACTTGCTCAAAAACTATATATGATGTAGCTTAGTGTGTTTGTGTATTACAGTTAGAAAAATTAAGTAGTTATTCATTTTGTGATGTAGTTTGAAGGTTATCATTGTTTGAACAAACTGTGAAATAAGGGGCAGATATAATAAGATTTCATCTTCTTTCTGCTCATTTCATTTTATCCTACTTGTATTCTTGTATCTGATGAAACTGTTTTGTATTGTTCTTTTAAAATGAATGAATAAACATCAAATCAAATCAAAATTATCTAAATAATCTTTTTTATTCAAAATCATAATCTTATTAACTTTTTTTTTTTAATTGTGTTTTATTTCCAGTCTGGGACAGACATCCACCAGAGATCACCTGCAGCTAAGAAGTGTGTGATGACTGAACTGAACTCTGAACTTTTCCAGCACCTGTCCCACCAAGAAGAAGTTGTGAGTACAGTAATGAGGACAAATACAGCCACACTGATGCTACTGGACAAAAACTTGATTAGTTAGATTGTAAACAGTCTGTTGCTGCTTATTGTTCTGACTGTTATTGTATTTATTAAGATTTTTTATTATTGTTAAAATAGTTTTATTGTAGAGTGCTGTTTATTTAAAATATCATCCAAATGGGTCACTTTTATTTATTACTACCGGTACAATACTGTACAGTACAAACGTATTTTTGGCATATTTTCAAAAGAAACATTTTGTAAGTCTTTATTTTGTCCTTTTTTTTTGTACCGAAAATAAACCGAACCGAGCCCTCCTTGTAGTTGAACCGAACCGAAATGTGATTTTAGCGTACCGTTACACCCCTAGCATCTGGTTAGGATGCCTCCTGGACGCCTCCCTGGTGAGGTGTTCCGGGCATGTCCCACCAGGAGGAGACCCAGAGGAAGACCCAGGACACGCTGGAGGGACTATGTTTCTCGGCTGGCCTGGGAACGCCTTGGGATTCCCCCAGAGGAGCTGCTCCAAGTGGCTGGGGAGAGGGAAGTCTGGGCCTCCCTACTTAGGCCCTGTTTACACGGACACTGTGTGGGGGAAACGGATGTTTTGGGTATGTTAATTAGGTGAAAAGGTTTGCGTTGACACGGGCGAATTCTGTGGATAGGACTCTCTCCCCCCCACCCCCGTCCTCATGATTTCACTGTAGTTACCATGCTGGGCCATTAGATGTCGCTATGATTTTTGGAACCTTCACTACTGCGCATGCGTGCTGCCTTAGGTAAACAGAGCAGCCGAGGTACCCTGCCTCGTCTGTTTTCCTCTCTGGCTAAAATCAGCTAACTACAAGTTGTTGTCAACAAGTTAACAACAAGTTAAAGCTGGAATTTGGATAACAGTCAACAGATTTGACACCAAGTGGGACCGCTTCATCTAACAAGCTGCACACCAGTTGCTGACTGGACCGGAACCGCGTCAACATGTCTGACTTTAGAGAGTCAGAGTCAGAGTCAGAGAGAATTTATTGTCATTTGCACCGCATGTAGTACATGTGTTGAAAACGAGATTATGTACACAGGGTCCCAGTTACATCCAACAACAAATGCAAGAGAAATACAATAATAACATCTAGGATTAACTAAGAGAGACATCACATCAGCTAGTAATACACTAAGCCCTAATGTAGTAGAAAAACATCATTATAAACAGCAGCACGAACATGAGCAGATGGTCACAGATGAACGCAGCAACAAGAAACAGATGGTCACAGATGAACGCAGCAACAAGAAACAGATCAGTACAGTATCAGTATGATGTGACATTTTGCAGTGTTTATTCTTATTATTTATTTATTCATGAGTCTGACAGCCTCAGGGTAGAAGCTGTTTCTCAGTCTAGTGGTTCTACATTTGATGCTCCTCAACCTCCGTCCCGAAGGGAGTGGTGCAAAGAGTGAGTGTGCTGGGTGAGTGAGGTCTTTCATGATGCAGGTGGCTCTTTTTCTGCATCTGGAGGTGTAAATGTCTGTGATGGTGGGGAGACTGACTCCCACAGACTTCTGTGCAGCCTTCACCACTCTCTGCAGAGCTTTTCTCTCTGCAACTGTGCAGCCTCCATGCCACACGTTGATGCTGGAGCACAGGACGCTCTCCACTGCACACCTGTAGAACGAGGTGAGGACTGGGCTTCTCAGACCGGCTCGTCTCAGCCGTCTGAGGAAGTAGAGTCTCTGATGACCTTTCTTGATCAGGCTGGTGGTGTTATTGCTCCAGCTGAGGTTATCATTCAAGTGTACACCCAGGTATTTGTAGCTGGAGACCACCTCCACCGCAGATCCACCTATATACAGTGGGGTGTGGGTGTGTTTGTTCCTTCTGAAGTCCACAATCATCTCCTTCGTCTTCTTCACATTCATGTGAAGGTTGTTCTCTTTGCACCAGCTCTCCAGATGTTCCACCTCCTGTCTGTAGCTGGATTCATCATTATCTGTGATGCATCCCACCACAGCTGTATCATCTGCAAACTTAACAATATGACAGCCTGGATGTGTGGCTATACAATCATATGTGAGCAGAGTGAACAGAAGAGGGCTCAGCACACATCCCTGAGGAGAGCCAGTGCTGAGGGTGATGGTGGAGGAGGAGAAGTTGTGGATCTTCACGGACTGTGGTCTGTCTGTTAAGAAGTCTAAGACCCAGTTACAAATAGAGGGGCTTAGTCCAAGTGTGGATAGTTTGTCTATCAGAGTTTGGGGGATCATGGTGTTGAAGGCAGATGTGAAGTCCACAAAGAGCAGACGCACGTATGAGTCCTTCTGATCCAGGTGGGTGAGAGCAGTGTGGACCACGGAGGAGATGGCGTCCTCTGTTGATCGGTTCTCACGATATGCATATTGATGAGGGTCCTCGTTGATGTTGACGGCTGTCTTGATGTGGGACATGACCAGTTTCTCAAAACATTTAGCGACTATCGGGGTGAGAGCCACCGGTCTGTAGTCATTCAGACCAGTCACTGTGGAGCTTTTTGGGACTGGGATGATGGTGGCGGTCTTCAGGCAGGTGGGAACTGACTCCAGTGCAAGTGAGGTGGTGAAGATGTCAGCCAGCACCTCACAGAGCTGGTCCGCACATTCCTTCAGAACTTTCCCTGGGATGTTGTCTGGACCCGTAGCTTTATGAGGGTTGATCCTTCTGAGACTGCCTCTCACTTCTGCTGCGGTCACTTTGAGGTGCTCCTCGTCTGGTGATGAGGTGAGTCTGGTGCTAGTTGGTCTGTTTGGATCATCAAAACGTGCATAAAACTTATTGAGGGCATCAGGCAGGGATGGGTCCCTGGGGCATTGTTTGCTTTTGCCCTTGTAGTCTGTTAAGCATTTGATGCCCTGCCACATGCTCCGTGGATCATGTGAGGTGAACTGTCCCTCGATCCTCTGTGCATACGCGGCTTTGGCCTTCTTTATGCCATCATCCAGTTCTCTCCTGCACTTTCTCAACTCCTCAGTATCTTTAGACTTGAATGCAGTGTCCCTGGCTGCCAGCAGGGTGCGGACATCCTTATTTAGCCAGGGTTTTTGATTGGGGTAAAATTTAACACACTTTCTTATGGATACATTTTCAGCACATGTACTGATGTAACCCAGGACAGAGGAAGCATAAAGCTCCAGGTCAATTGAATTTCCATTCGTAGCTGCCTCTTTGAAGACAGACCAGTTTGTGTTTTCAAAGCAGTCTCTTAGCATGGGGGAACTATCTTGGCGCCACGATGTGATCACTCTTTGTTCTGGCATCGAACGTCGGAGTGGGGGGAGCTGTCTAGGGACCAATAGCAGGGAGCGATGGTCGGAAGCCCCGATCGGTGGGCGTGGCTTCGCCGTGTACGCCCCCTTCACATTCGTGTAGACCTGGTCTAATGTCTTATTTCCTCGTGTTTCTGTGAAAACGTGCTGATTGAAGGTTGGAAGGATGGCACGTAAATCCACGTGATTGAAGTCCCCGGAAACAATGAAAAACCCCTCAGGATATTTACACTGCAGCGAGGTGAGTAACTCATGAATTTCTTCCTGGGCGACTTTAGCATTAGCATCGGGGGGTATGTAAACATTGCTTATTATTATCGCTGAATAGTCGCGGGGAAGATAATGTGGGCGACATCTTATTGTTAAAAGCTCCACAGCAGCTGAGCAGATCCTGCTGATAACGGCACAGTTCGTGCACCAGTCTTTGTTAACGTAAATGCAGACACCCCCACCTCGCGTTTTCCCCGTAGTCTCGATGCACCGGTCCGTTCTGAAAAATAGTTTATTATCCAACTCATAAACAGAGTCAGGAGTGTCTTCATTGATCCATGTTTCCGTGAGACAAAGCACCGAACATCTCCTCATCTCCTCCGACGTTGTTACTCTCAGACGAAGCAGGTCCATCTTGTTGTCGAGCGAACGCACGTTAGACAGAAATAAAGCCGGCATCGGGGGTTTACCGGTTTTAGCGTCTGCTCGTAGTCTCGTCATGATTCCTGCTCGACAGCCACGCTTTTTCCCTCGAGAGCATCGCTTTCTCTTCTTTCCTCCGCGCATCTGCTTCCAGAAAGATGATCTAAGCAGATCCAATCTTCCGAGTTCTGATTTGAGTTCGTTGCTGATTTCAGCTGTGCTTTAGTCAGTGAGAATCAGCTGATTTCCAGCAGCGCTACAAGGTAAACAATGTTCTTAATAATGTTTCCTTGTGTTTAGTTCAATCACAGAACAACCAACTGAGGTTTTATTTTTATTTTTTTCCTGCGAGGTCGAAGCTGTTCCACGAAGCGGACCGGCGGTTCGGATCTGGGTCCAGTGTCCACCAGGATGAAAACAACAGAGTCCAGTTCATTAAAGTTCGGTTAACGTGTTTTTAAAAGTGTTCAATTTAATTCTCAGTGTTTGTGACATGAGTTTGTGGTGTTGAATAAATAAATAAATTAAAAATCAACCTGGTGTCTTCATTTTCAGCAGCATGTTAGGCATGACGTAACGAGTCCAGATAGCTTCATTTAGCTCAGATAAATTTAAATATCTCCCACGCTAACATAAATACTGTTTATTATTGTTAAACTGTTAATATATAGCACATTTAGTATGTTATAGTGCAGCGTGACACGTGAAATGTCCGACTGCCTCGTTAACAGACAACTGGATCCAGGCAGCTGGCTCTCTTCCAACACAGATGCAGGTAAGGTGTAGAATAATTAAATATGAGAATCAAAATATATTCCATCAGCTATAGTTCAGAAAGTGGTGCGTGTGTCCACTGTCCAGTCCACCGCCATTGTTAAAATGCCGGCTGTCTGCGCGTGCGTGCTACGTGCATGTGTTCAAACAAAAGCTCAGTGGGAGATGTTTACATTATCAACGGGGGGTCAGCGAAAAAGATCCACCTTGAGAGCTGGATCAGAAAAGCATCGGATCCAGGGGAGGGGGGACAGTGAACTCGTGTAGGCGATAAGCAAAGACGCAGAGAGAAAGGAACGGTTCCACTCAAAATACGCGCCGTGTAAACAGGGCCTTAGGCTAATAACCCCCGCGACCCGATCCTGGATTAGCAGAAGAAAATGGATGGATGGATGGACATTACCACACAACACAAGGATTTTAACACTGGACTCTGTGTCATCAAAACGAGTTATTCACTTAACTCACGGTCATGTGCTCATTCAGTTTGCACTACTTCTTATATTTGCACTAATGTTTGTATTACATTACTGCCTATAGTCATACTATTGTTTACATTCACTGTTTACATTTATTACTACTGTTTACATTTATTACTACTGTTTACATTCATTACTACTGTTTACATTTATTACTACTGTTTACATTTACACTACTTTTTATATCTACACTACTGCTGATATATATATATATATATATATA
>JBBPBX010074008.1:0-17685 GCA_038048925.1 Garcialebias charrua
ATGAACAGAAATTCTACCATTGCTGTTCATCATTCTTTAGTTAGTAGCAGGTCACTTTTGTAAATGAGCCCTCGAGGCTCAATGAGATTTACCTGACTAAATAAAGGTTGAATGAATGAATGAATATATATATATATATATATATATATATATATATATATATATATATATATATATATATATATACAGTATATATATATACAGTATATATAAATAAAAAAATTAAGGTTCATTGATAAACTTCATCAACTCGTTTAAAAGTTCTTTTCTTTTAATTGAGGATTTTTGGGATTGAAATTGCCCCAAGGCCACACCCTGCCACAGATCTTTGGAGGACACCCCACGTGGAGATGGTCTTCATCTGGTCTCCATGGGTCAGTCCTCAGTGCTGGTTGATCACCTTCGGTCTCACGCAGGTGCAACCCACTGAGATGAGTTTGGACTCCAGGCGGTAGTGGTAGCTGTGCCTGGCCCTGGCGTCTTGACTCGCCTCAGAACCAGCACCTGATGCAGAATGGGACGGGACTCCAGGCCCCCGTCCTCCAGTCCTTGGTGGTCCAGGCAGGTTTTGAGCAAACAGTGAGCCTGCGACAGCGCATGAGGGAACATGTTGTCATCCCTGGAGATGCTGAGGACAGAGAGGAGACAAAAACTGTTAACAGGACTCTGAGCTTCATGAAGGACAACACACTGAGGAGCTGAAGCCTCACTTGTAGGTCCACGGTGAGATGGAGTCGCTGGCCAAAGAACTGACTTTTAGGCTGGGAACTAAATTGTTTGGGTCCAAACGCAGAGGGACCGTTTCTTCTGCTAAACCTTCAAAGGACTTCCTGTGTGGCTTTGCTGCTGTCTGTGGGACCACCACCACCATCATCATCAACAGGACAGCGCTGACAACCTGAGGAAGAAGAACATTCATTCATTCAACCTTTATTTATACAGGCTAGCCTCGTTGAGCCACGGGGACTCATTTACAAGAGAGACCTGTCTCACTCACACCCAGGGTCAATTTAGAGTCACCAATCAGCCTAACATGCATGTTTTTGGACTGTGGGAGGAAACCGGAGAACCCGGAGAAAACCCACGCATGCACGGAGAGAACATGCAATAACAAGTCACTTTCATCATTGTCGTCGTAATGTCTAGCGAAGACATACTGAAACAAAAAAAATATAAACGTAAAAAACAAACTAACATTGATACTGAGGAAACACATTACATATTTTATTAAAGCAACAATAATCAAGTTTGATCATGAAATAAAGAAACATGTACTTGGGAACCAGTACAATAAATGCTCTCAATAAAAGTTAATGAGACTAACTCGAAAGTATAGACAAAATCATATTTTTAACACGCACTAAAATACGTACGTTCAGTGCAAGTGTATGTTATACATGAACACAGAATTTTAATTAAGTCATCTTTTTAAAAATTCTTAAATTTATAAAGTTGTACATTTTCTGTGACGCGGTTAGAAAAATAAAATAATAAAAAAATAAGCTTCAAAGATATTTATTGTCAATATTGTGCATCTGTATTATTCTAATTTTATGTCCACTAAAATTGCAGCACAGAAAAGCCATAACAATAAAGAAATACATTATATAAAAACTGGAGCGTGAGATCGATAGGCGGATAGGTGCAGCATCCGCAGTGAAGCGGGCGCTGTACCGGTCTGTCGTGGTGAAGAGAGAGCTGAGTCAAAAGGCAAAGCTCTCAATTTACCGATCGATCTACGTTCCCACCCTCATCTATGGTCATGAGCTTTGGGTTATGACCGAAAGAACAAGATCTCGGATACAAGCGGCTGAAATGAGTTTTCTCCGCAGGGTGGCTGGACTCTCCCTTAGAGATAGGGTGAGAAGCTCAGTCATCCGGGAGGGACTCGGAGTAGAGCCGCTGCTTCTCCACATCGAGAGGAGCCAGTTGAGGTGGCTCGGGCATCTGGTTAGGATGCCTCCTGGACGCCTCCCTGGTGAGGTGTTCCGGGCATGTCCCACCGGGAGGAGACCCAGAGGAAGACCCAGGACACGCTGGAGGGACTATGTTTCTCTGCTGGCCAGGGAACGCCTTGGGATTCCCCCGGAGGAGCTGCTCCAAGTGGCTGGGGAGAGAGAAGTCTGGGCCTCCCTACTTAGTCTGCTACCCCCGCGACCCGACCCCGGATAAGAGGAAGAAAATGGATGGATGGATGGATTATATAAAAACAACTATTAAACTTTGGTTTTTGTTTCTGCCTACCATAATATCTGGTGGAAATACATTTCATAAACAATATTAGACATACAACCTTACCATCTACATTTTAAAATTGTGTAATAATATTATGATCACAGTTATATTAGTTGCAGTGCAAACCATAAAATAATCTTGACATAAATATGTTTTCCCCTTACTTACCTTGTTTCCAAAACCTGAATGGGAGTCTCCCCAAATTCACTTCTTCTCAGACCTTCCCCAAAGTCATCATCTCTGCATAAAAACATATAATGTAGTTCAAACAATAATCAGATATTCTTTTCAACACATTTATCACACAATGACAAATTTATCTAACATATCAAAGCATGTAGGATGATTTAAAAAATAGCATCAAACAGCCATCTTCCATCCTGTTCTGCTGCTAGAAGTAAAATTTGAACTTTTTACGCTCTCCTTTCATCCTGCTTCACTGCAGGCTCATGTCCGCAGCAGACAACAAACTCGTCCACCCCACCGCAAGTTTTACAGATTTTATTCCAAAAATTAATGATTTTTGAGGCCCTTTATACAGGTAAACGTCCAAAGAGGTTGACATGTATGCATCAACAACATATATTGTGTAGTACAACTAACAGACTTTTCGATTATGAACACCAAATGATCAGCAGACAATATGCTAATTGCTAGTTCTTGTGATCATGCCTATCTCACACAGACAGCGCAGTTACAGTACTTTCATCATATCTGCTTGCTGATCCACAATACAATAAGTTAGGATAACTAAATGTACGTATCGAAACAATACTGAGGTTGAATGAGTTAGCTGCTACCATTAGCATCACGTCAGCTGTAGGCCGGAAAACGGTTTTAGCCTGTTGTAGATAATAACATGGCATTTGCGCTATCACATGATTGAAGCAAAGACACTTACTTTTCAAGCAGGAAAGTTGCTAACTCTGCATCGCTTGGCAATCCTGAGCACTCGAAGCTCTCGCCACCTCCGCCATCTTGAAACAGCTACTGTTTGAGACGGGAGCGTGCCCGGCTGCTGCGCGCAGCCGCTGGGAGAGGCGGGGGGAGGGCGGGGGAAGCTCGTTCATGAAAATAACTCTGTTTTTATTGGCTGGTCAAAAACGGCCCGCTCTGGTTTTTATAAATGCTATTTTAACCACCGGGAGACGCCAGAGGAATATAGTATTTCTCAAAGATTACCTGTTTACCATCACTCTGTCAAAAAATAGTGACAGAGAGAAGAAATATGTTTATAAAAAAAGCTACATACTGCAACTTTAATGAGAAAATGAATTATGGCCAAATTTTTATCTCTGTGGCCTTTGACAAATCAAGTTACCCAAATTGTTATAAAATGAAAAGTCTTTAGTGAACTTTCTTCTGAACGTTAGTGGTTTTCGCTGTCCCATTTTAGGGGAAAAGGAGATTACATCTTGAAGAACGCACCCGCAGAAGGAGTAAATTAATTCTTTCAAAGAACCTCAAACTTAAATTGAGAAATCTATATTTACTTGCAAGCGCTTCCATTCTTCCTTGTGTTTGATTTATATTTTTTGAACAACACACACATATATTCAGCAACAACCTCTCGAGACTTTGCAGACACTTTTATTAAACATTTTCTCCTTTCATATCCCTCTTTGATAAAAAAAAAAAAGAAACTTACTAGAGGGTGGCATCACATTTCCCCTTTAAAGGTATAAAGGAGCTTTTTTTAAATTCAAAAAGGGATATGAAAGACAATCAGGCGTGCAGTCTGACAAATCCTACACCACAAACGGAGTACAACCCCAGAAAAAAAAAGTTAACCAATATCTTTCATTCTGCACAGATATCTAATACAGAGTATGAGCTGGAAGCCGTAATCAGATTTGCTTTCTGTCAGGAATGAACACATTCCTCAAAGTGATTTGTGAGAGGTGCTTTTCAATTGCAACATCCTCTGTGGGGGGAAAAAAACAAACAATGGCTGATTTTTCAGTGCCAGTTATTTGTTGGAGTTGTGTTTGTCTTTTGCAAAACCGATGTGACCCTGTGGTAGTGATTTTGTACCGTGGGAAAGTGTTAAGAATGAAACGTGATGGGTGTGGAATAACGGACATGCTCTCTCTCAGTGTAAAATTTAATACGCTGAGATGAATTAACACCACTGTTGTTTTTGTCAGTCAAGCCATAAGGTGATGCTGTGAAGCTTCACTCAGTAAACGAAGATGAAAAGATGCAAGAAAACAAAAAAAAGATGCCTCTGGTGCCAATGAAAAGTTTATGTAGTTTTTTAATCTTTCCAGTTCTATTATGTATTCATTGTATAGTTGTTGTGCTTCTGCGCTCCTGTTTCTCTGAAAGATTTGATTGAAGTTTTATTTATTTTTTTAAACTAAAAGAAAAGAAAGGCCCAGCAATTTCAGATATCAACGTACGGTGACAAGTGATGGATTTATTGCAATTTTGTTTAAACTATAAAACTGATGCAATGCACAATCCTATTTGTGTTATACACAAATAGGATTGTGCATTGCATCAGTTTCATAGTTTAAACAAAATTGCTATGAATCCATTTCAGGTCGTTTATCTAAGAAATAAATACGAGCTAACGTTAGCATGGTGTTTGCATTTGAGCTGACCTACCACTTTAAGTGGAGTATAACTTGTTAGCTGCCTTAACGTTGGTATGAGACGTGGTTTATAGTATTATTTACTTGTTGGAGCCAGAGCAGAGGCAGCGAAAACTCCGGCGGAGCGATACTCTGTTACTTTTGAGGGTCTGACCCTGTCCGGATGAGGAAGCGAAAATAATCCGGTGGAGCGCGTCAAAGACGGGCTACTTTTTTACTTCTCCACAAATCCTTTGCACAATATAAAATTATTGCCAGTGCTGCACTGAGCTGACCGGTCATTTCATTAAAGTTAAGCCACGCTTTCGACCGCGGATGCTCACTTCCGGTGGATTCTTCTTCGTTGGTTTTCAGCGGGCGGCTTCTTCTTCGTTTGTGATCGGCGCCGGCGGGTGGCTTCAACTTCCGGTGGTGGACTAGACATCGAAAATAGGAATCGAAAATAAATATTTCGAACGATTCCGGGAAAACCGGACAGTTAGTCCTGGTTCCAAACGATTCTTGATCCTCGATGCCCAACCCTAGTTATGAATGATTCTCAGCTACTACCACCTCAAATTTTAGCTCATTATCTATAAATTTAGCTGTGTTATAATCATTTTTGTGTTAGCTTATTTTGAGTACCTGTGGCCACTATATGAAACCGGATTGACTCCAAAAGTTAAACACTTTTATTTGTACATCCATTAATGACTTTCTGAAAGATTCATTAAATTTTATGAAGTGGTTCATAAGATATTTTGCTAACAGACAAACAGTTAGTGAAGATCTTGCACAATTTGTAGTATTTAGATTATATTATTTGTATTTTATATTATTATTATATTATACAGGTGGTCACCGACTTACGAGTAAGTTCCGTTCCTACGAGTCGCTCGTAAGACGAAAATTCGTATGTCGGAACCCGAAACACGTCGCTCGTAAGTCCGGATTTTTGGTCGTAAGTCGGAAAATGCATGCTAGCGCTGCGCCAAACACCCGTTTTTCAACACAAACGTACATACTGGTTCATAAACATGCACAGAACTTTGTTTACAAACGGTTAGCTAACACACATCTAAAAACACATACCAGTGCTGTATTTTCTGTATTTTCTGTACAACTGTACTGTTCGTTAGTCCGCTCGTAAGTCCAGAACCTCGTATGTCGATGACGTTGTAAGTCGGGGACCACCTGTATTTGACTGTCAAGCTAACACTAGACCAAATTTTAGCACATTGAAACACATCACTACAGCCACATTTGTGTTTATTTATTTATTTGTTTGTTTGTGGCAGCCATATTGATTCAGGTTGACTCCAAACGGTATTCAGTTGTAGATTTACTTCAACTGAATGCCTGAAGGTATCATCAAAATCCATGCAGTGGTTCAGGTGATACAATTGCTAACTGATAGGCAGCATTGACTGTAAATAGTTATTAAAATACATTCAAAAACTTATTGCAGAATCTATTAGCACTAAAATATGTGATGGGGATCAGCCTCAGCTACTACCACATCAAACTTTAGCTATTTATCTTTACATTTGACTGAGTTACAGCCATTTCTGTGTTTTTCTTTAAGTTCATGTCTCTGTGGTGGCCATCTTGAATGGATTCAACTGCAGAAGTCAAGCGATCATAGATAAACATCCAATGATTATTTTCTGAACGTTTCACTAAAATCTGTTAAGTGGTTTGTGAGATATTCTGCTAACAGACAAACATATGAACACACGCACAGCCATGGGCAAAATATATATTGGTCTGCTTTGATCTTTGGAGGCAGATGATAATATAAAATGTTAAAAAGCAAAGAAAATGTGATATTGTAAGTCAATTAAAGTTAAATGAAAAACAACCATCCACCCTTCCATCTATCCATGTTGTCTCCTTTTCAATGGTCAAATGTAAGAAATCTGAAAAGGAAATCAAGACACCCCTCTCTCCAGCAACACTGTCTTATTTTGAGGGATCCTGAGCCATTTCCAGACCCGAAGGAATAATTGATCCCTCCAACAGATTCTGGGTCTACCTCAGGATTTTCTTTCCGCAGGACGAGACCCAAAATTCTCCAAATCGAAGCGATGCAGCCTGATCTGACCGGCTCGACTCCGGTCTAGTCTTGAATGCTTGACCTCCCCATGCTACCTCTAAATCTGAGTCCAGTCATCCTTCAAATGAAACTCATTTCAACTGAGTGTATCTCTGATCTCGTTCTTTTGCCCTTCGCCTAAACTTCATGACCACAGGTGATGGTTTGAGCATGGATAAACCAGCAAATTGGAACCTTGACCTTTCGCCTCAGCTCACTTCAGCACTGCAGAGCCCTCAGTGCTGTAGATGCAACCCTCGTGAATCTGTCCATCCCACACTGAGTACACCATCACTCAAGTACGCAAGTTACCTAACTCCTCAGGAGACTCATCGCATACACAGAGGACACGTTTCACCTGTTTTCAGTCATAACCAGGACAATTTAGCAAATCTAGAGGCTTTTTTGAATAAAACTTGACAAAAGTGACAAAAAGACACATTGTATGTTTAAATCAGTTACTGGAACATGAGCTCCTCTCCAGATAGTTTGATATAAAATAAAAATCTGTTATGTTTTTGTCCCAGTACACGCTCTTAGCTTCGGTTTCCTCATCAAAGACTTATATTTTAGGCATTCGTAGGGTTTCCATGTTCAAAAGTTTACTATTCTGATCCGCATGTGATGGGGAAGCATAAAATAATTATGAAACAGAAACCTCGTGTTCTTCTTGTGACACTTTCAAACAAATGCGCTCCAATTAGATGTTAAAAACACCAATATTTTATTTTTTGTATTTATTTTGCAAAAGATATGGGCCTCAGAAACTACTGATCCAAAACAAGGACATTTAAGTGCAGTCAGGAAAGAAAAGACTTAAGGTTTTCCTGACCTCGGCTTAAATAATGTTTGTTCATCACTGTGGAACAAACACCTAACAATACGCTGTAAATTCCTAGACATGTAGGTATTTTATGTTTTTTTGTCCTTTTGTAATTACATTTGTTCTTCCATTTAGACCTTTAAAGATATAGGGAAAAATTATCTTACACCCACAGTAACAATAAATGAGACGGGGCGGGGGCATTAAATGGGCACAGATGTCAATTTAATTCAATCAGGAGTTGCATTCATCTAGTTTAATGTTAATAATTATGTTGAACAATCAAAACATGAAGATATTACACAAGATAACTAAACTCTGATGGCAAAGTTAATGACAAGCTCAATTAAAATAATTAAAGTTAAACAGAGCTAAATTGAACTGATTGTCATTATAATTATTTTGTTTAGGTGACATCAAATAGATAAAAGGCCTCATTCTCCGTAGAGACCTGTTTCAAATAAACACTTAAGATAAAAGTTTCAGTACAAACAGATATAAATAATTGAAACAAAGTGCATTTGGTGTTTCGCGTTTGCACACAAATTACAGCAGTATAATTCAAGGTGAAAGGTAAGAAACGTTTGATTTCTTGATTTCTACACAAAGATGAACTTGTCTTTTTCTTGTTTTTTTGTTGTCCTTAAAAAAACACAAAAACAAACACAGATAATTTAAAAAGTTCCGCAAATTCTCCACGTAAATATTAAGTTTTTATATTGGTGGATGTGGCTGCGTGTTTAGAGCAGTCGTCCTCCAATGCAAGAGTTGGGGGTTCGACTCCACCAGCAGTCACATGCCGAAGTGTCCCTGGGCAAGACACTGAACCCCTCATTGCCTCTGATGTGTGTCCCATCAATGTATGAATGTGATAAAGCACTGATTACTCTCTTTAGAACGATTTGTTCAGTTAGCTTTGTAGAGATCTACAGAGTGCTGTATGAATGGGTAAATGAGGACACAGATTGTGTTGTAAAGAGCTTTGAGTGTCTTCATAAGATAGAAAGATGCTATATAAGTACAGTCCATTCATTAGCTTTTGTACGAAACGATAAATACTTTTCCACTTAAGTGGTGGCGCAGAGGTGAGAGAAGGTGGGGCCGTTATCAGAAGGTTGACAGCTCAACTCCCCGGACCAACATGTGGATGGGAAAAGTGAAACACCCATTTCTCCCACTCTGGGCCCTTGAGCAAGGCACTTAACCCTCAACATCTGCTCCTCCGGGTGCCCTAGATGGGAGCACTCTCCTCCAAACAGAGGGCTGTGGTAGCTCGGTCAGGAAGGGCACCCAGCGTAAAAGCAATTGGAAAATCTTCATGTTAGTTACTTCACTGTGGCAACCCTTGAAGAAGGGAGCAACAACAACAAAAAAGAAGGAAAATAGTCCTTTTTTTACTCTAGTTTATGGTTTCTTTTGAGTTTTATAGTTACTTTTAAGTCATTCATTGCACTTTATATGTGAAACACCATTGTTCTTCACATAAGCAGAACAAATAAACGTTTTAAAATAAATAACAACAGTGAACTATTCTAAATCGATTGGCTTGAACTAATTAAACATTTTTAGGTACAGACTTCTTTAAAAAAACAATATTAACGAAGTACTATACGGTGTCTACCTTTGACAAATAAAACCTTCCGTNTTGACAGTTCAAAACCAACAGGATATGACAGATTTCTATATACATTATATACAAAACAAGCAGACAAAAAAAACAACAATGACATGTATATTGGATAAGTAGTGGTTAGAAACATCTGCAATGGTCAAGTTTCTTGATGACATTTTCTACTACGGTTGACATAAAGGATCCAGGAGAGATGAATGTTGATAGTTTCAGATCTTTCTGTAAGTTGTTCCAGGCTGAGGGGACGGCGAAGCTGAACGCTCTTTTTCCTAGTTCAGTTCTGACAGGAGGAACTGACAGGAGGACTAAATCGTTAGAGCGCAGGGAGTAATGACTGTGTGATGTTTGTATTAAGGAGGTGAGGTATGACGGGACCAGGTTTAGGAGGGTCTTGTAGATGAAGGATATCCAGTGAGTGTATCTGCGAGTGCTGAGAGATGACCAGCCAGATTTTACGTAAAGCTCACAGTGATGAGTGCGATAACTGGAGTCAGTAATGAACCGAAGGGCACCGTGGTAAATGGAGTCTAAGGACTGTAGGTATTTTGATGCAGCACTCATGTACAGCACGTCACCATAATCTAGTATTGGCATGAATGTTGCAGCTACTAATGTTCTCCTGGCTTTGCATGAGAAGCAGGATTTGTTTCTGAAGAAGAAACCTAGCTTCAGTTTGAGTTTAGTGGCCATTTTGGAGATGTGGTTATATCGGGGAAACTAAACAGCCACTGGCCAAAAGGATGGCCCAGCACAGAAGATCAACATCATCAGGTCAGGACTCTGCGGTTTACACTCATCTCCAGGTCAGAGGTCACTCTTTCAGGGATGAAGATGTTCACATCCTTGATAGAGAGGAACAATGGTTTGAGAGAGGAGTAAAGGAGGCCATCTTTGTGAAAAGAAACTGCCCATCATTAAACAGAGGTGGAGGCCTCCGGGTTCAACTGTCCACCTCTTACAATGCTGTTATTGCGGAGGTTGCGGCTCGGAGCGTGTGATTAGTTCAAAGTTTATGGGCGTTTTTTGTTTGGATGTGACAGTACAGCAAGCCCTCGAGTTACGTCAGGGATTGGGACCTACGTGTGTGACTTAGGTCGATTTTGTCGTACCTCGCGGACCAAAAACACCTGCCTGTCGTAGGTCCGCGTTTCTGACATAGGTCGCGGCTATACCGCTAACGGAGCGCCGCACACATATTTAATGGCATGAGACTGAACAAGCAGACATACTAGGCCATGAACATGCACAGAACTGTACAGTAAATGAATACAGTACTGTACTGTACAATAAATAAAAAATATAATGTCTTACTTTGAGCTGGTCAAAGCCTGCCTTCGTCTTTTAGCATCAGCTCGGGTGCGAGCTCCCCCAGCTTCCTTACGCTCCACACGCACACACGTGGTCAAAACTGTTTAAAAGAATGACTGTTAGCTTCTTAACTTCATACATTTGGAGCCAGAAAAAAAAAAAACTTACTGAAAGCCGTTTCTCCGCGATGTTCCTCCATCCAAAACAACTGCTCGGCGTTAGCTACGGTTAGGCCCCGCCATTAGAAGCACTGGTTAGCATGTCAGTTCATTCAAAAAGGCTGTCGGCTTTGTATCTCCGCGTTAGCTCGGTGTCCCCCGACTGCCAGGCGGACATTTGCGGCGAGCTCCCGGCCGCAGATGGCCCCTCCGCGGCATGTCGGCTCGGTGTCTTCGCCTGTGTTAGCTGCTCTGTTAGCTGCTGTCGTTAGCATGTCGGGCGGCGTTGTTAGAGCGATCACGGGGGCGATCGGCGGCTGCTCCTCCGGGTCTGAGACGTCCACAGAGTTGACCGAGTGTTTCCAGCAAATTTATCCGTATGAGGCAACCCTGAACGGACACACGGTCCTCTAAAGCCAGCTGACAGGAGCGTCTAGAGCTCCATTGACCGCAGTACTGTAGTAGTAAAATGGCGACCGGAAACGACCGGAAGTTGCGTAAATACGATCAAATTGTAATTAAAAATGAAATATTAATAATTATACTTTATTTATAAAGCCATTTAAAACAACCACAGCTGCAACAAAGTGCTATACACATGAAATTAATAACATTAAAAAAAAAAAATAATAATAATAATAATTTTTTTTTTTTATCATATTTTTATTAAATATGATAAAATCGTAAGTCTGAGTTGCCGTAGGTCGCGGGTGACGTAGATCGAGGGTTTGCTGTATATGGTGTATCACACCGCTACTCTTCCAGAAGCCGGTTTTTGTTTTTGCTTTGACATGGATAGTTTTGAAGAGAAACTCGTCTACGCGCGCGCACACGCAAACCGTGCGTCTCTGCGGGGGTGGAGAGAGCTTGGAGACCACACACTTTGCGCATTGCCCCCGACACACACACCAATACATATATANTATATATATATATATATATATATATTATAATATATAATAATAATAATTATTATTATTATCATTATATATACTGTATATATATTTAAATTAATTAATTTAAAAAATGCAGACCCTCAAGTACTGGTTCGTGGTTATTAGAACCACTGATCTAAGCAGTATTATGAACAAACCTAGAGGTTTTAGTAAAATGCAAGAAGACAAATATTGTTATTTTATGTATTTGACCACACAATTTACTCTGTAAAAGCCCTATCTGTTCAACTATTATATCAGTTATTAGTACAATTTTGTACAATAGCACATCTAAAAAGTTTTCTCATTGATTAGAGTGGACAAGTACGGTAAGTTTGTGCTTGCAGGGGTGACGATTCTCCTTGTTGGGAGCTTTTTTTATTTTCATTATATCACTAAAAGCAATGAGCCAGTTGACCATTTTGTGCAGACTTGCAAGTGGTTTGGAGTGTATTTCAAAGCTGGTCAGCCAGTCAGTGATCTACTTAACAGCAGCAATACTGTAATTATGACTTGCTGATGGGAGGGTAGCAATGGAGCTGAACTTACGTTCCTCTGATGCTGCTGGATTATGACTTTAAAGGAGTAAATTATGACCATAAAACTACCGGAGGACTGTTTGTCCGGGCAGCTGCTTTGTTCTATTTAAACAACAATAAAACAGTCTGTTTTATGAAGACAAAGTGGGGGAATAATCCAGTGATTTTGTGTTGATTTTATTTTTTTACAGATCTTAAGATCTTCAAAATGTTTGGCTTTTTAGTCACTGTTAGTTAACCACCACTTGATGAATACAACGCAGCCACCTCAAACTTAAAACATCCAATTTTTTGCTACCCCTTTTAACCTCGATTCTAAATTCAGTGAGACCGCTGTATTTTTATTTTTTGAATAGGCAAATGAAAGGCTGAAGATTTGTTGGATAAATCTATCAGAGGCATGCTCAAGTGCAGTGTTTAAACCACATCCAATCTCAGTGAAATATTATATAGACTTTTAATATCCAGGGGGTGTTGGGCTGGAGCGAGATGCAGTCAGCTGCTTCTCTATAACCAAATGTTACAGTATAAAACAGCATGTCGCGCTGCTATTTGACATGGTGCAATGAGATTAGATGGAATTCATTCTAAGTGAGGGGGAAATTACAAGCATATTATACCCCACGACCCCCCGCCAATCGCAGCTTCTTCTCACCCCCACCAGCAGAGGCCTAACAACGGAGGAGTAGTCGAGTAGAACAGTGAGCTGAACGGGGAATGACCTCACAACCCACATCTTCAGCTCCACTCTGTACAGTCGGAGGTGTTGTCTTAAAGGTCATAGTCCCAGCAAATGTCTGCAACTTGGAGTAGACATAAAAATATGTATCAAAGTTAATGTTCAATAATCCAGGTAGAACATCCAACAAAGTTCAATCAGATCATCTGGATTTTTTTTTTTTTTTTTTGTGGTTGTTGAGATGTCTCGACTTTCATCCAAAGGATTTCATCAGTCAGAGGAGCCACAGTAAACTGAGTCCCACAAGCAGCAAACCCACTTAATGGACCAACAAGTTTGCTGGTGATAAGATGGTTTCAATATGCAAATAAGATTTCAATTCAAATGAGATGGTTGGTCCACCATGGGTTTACTGCTTGTGGGACTCAGTTTGCTGTGGATCTTCTGACTGATGAAGTCCTTTGGATGAAGGACGAAACGTCATTTAAAAAAAAAAAAAAAAAACATCCAGATGACCTGACGGAACTTTGTTTGATTTTCTACCTGGATTATTGAGCTTGAACTTTGATGTTTTGAACCACTTTGGCCATGGCTGCCTCAGAGGAGTCAACAGGGAGAGGGCGGGCCCCAGAAACCAGCTTATCACCATCAAACTACAGTAGTTGGTCCACTATGTGGGTTTGCTGCTTGTGGGACTCAGTTGGCTGTGGCTCTTCAGATTGACAAAGACCTGTGGATGTAGGACAAAATATCCACACACAAAAAATGTCCAAATGACCTGATTGAACTTTGTTGAATAAAAATATGTATTTCCTTTGAGTTGCAACATTCAAAACTTTGTCTTTGTTTGAATACGCCATAAAACCCAAAGATTAAACCCAAGAACTCTGAACTTTTCTCCTCCTGCTATGACCAGGGAGAAGTTTTTCCACATTCTGATCCTTTAACACGTGTCTCGGACTTTGCAGCACATCAGGATGACACCTCACAGAAAGGGAACTCCACCTTTGGCTTCTCCTGGAGAACAACGCATGTCAACGGCCCCCTGTGGGCCCTATCAGGGGGTGAAGAGGTTAGGCACTCTGTACGGCCGCACACATCCCAGACTTCATGAAGACCACCATAATGACTGCTAATTACGCCACCATCTGTGGGGTGGGCTGTGTTAGACACCTGTTCATTAAGTAGGAGAAAGAAACTTTTCTTTCTCTAGTGTTTTAAACTAATCCTATGACGTTTATCTTTCCTCTCTCTGACACAAAGAAAGTATAGATTTTTATTTTTTTAAAGAAGAATTTCAGTCCTTCTATGCAAACCGCCCTATTAATCCGTGCACAAATCTCAATAAAACTTCCGAGCATGCAGAAGTGAACTCTTCTGTGTTGCTAATGATCGAGTGAACTTTGTGTGAAACCTTTCCAGCATCGGAGCCATCACCAAGGTTAACCAGGCCATCAGGCAGCATTAGTAGGAGGGTTTTTTGCAGAGGAAGCCAATAAAGAGCTCTCAGATATCTGCTGAGGGGGAGCGCAGCTTGTCAATCCTGTGACCCTAAGAGGTGATCTGCCATTACCGCCTCGCGGAAGACTAATGAGAGCCATTCTTTTGCCAGCACATTGAATAATATGTCAATACGCATTCAGGCTACGCTCAATGCTACCTGTTTTACTTTCATTTGATGTATATCTCGGGAGCATCTAGCAGTTGGAAAAATGTCCATGCAGTGTAATGATGATTCAAATTTCTTGTAATGCATAAACTCGTGGCAAACCTTTTGATAAACGCTGCTGAGCTTTAACGCCGTCTCCCCTTCCTTCAGCATCTCTACACACATTCATCTCCCACATCTTTCAGCTGAAGATTTATATAAAGAGATGACGGCTAAGCATCGCATATTTCAACTTTTTATCTGTTCAGCTTACGACTCCATTTAGTTTTAGATCCTTGGAGATGAAGCCAGCGCGAGAATCATGAAGTGAGGGCCAATTAGGATGTTGACGGATTGAGTTTGTAAGATAAATTTGGGACGTAAGAGGTTGACATAGCTGCTGTGTCTTTTTCACGGCGTGTGTGGCTCCCAATTAAGTGAGAAGAGAATTTTTTTTCTCCTCCCTCTCTCCTCAGCATCGGAGTGTCACCCTGACAGATGAGCCACTAATGAGAGCAAATCTCACAAAATCCTCAAGAAACATGATAAATTGAATCATGTTCACTCTGTTCATTTGTTGTGTTCACTGAGGAGACCAGAACGCAGCATTTATTTAGACAACGAATGGCAAATGAGTAGGTGGGTCCCTCATTGTTCACACACTCGTCGCTGGCTTTTTAATATGATTTTTAAGGAAGGAAAGATTTTTTTACTTTCGTTACCGTCCTTGTTTATGTTGAAAAATGTCTTGGAGGTTGAACAACAGATTTGTGATATAAGTGCTGAGGCCTCAATTTGCCTCCTTCCCTAATATTTATCAGACAAATTAAGGAGGCTATCTCGCTCATTATTACTCTCCAAACCTTCGCCATATGCTTCCCCATTATTAAACAACCAGCAGAAGATGTCCTAGTTTCAAATTTAAATTACCAAATCTAACCTTAATTGGTGAGAAGCGCCGTTTAGTTGATGGCATCAAAGTCAAGCTTGGGAGAGAATCCAACAGATGGCGGAGTCTTATGACTTGTATTAACACCTTCTAAGTTTAATGAACTGTTAATTGCTTTTCTAATACATAACAGGGACATAGGAACACACGCGGTAATGCAAACAAATTATTTTGGAGACAACGGATAAACACGCACCCTGTTCAATGTCACCTTTAAGTACCCTGAAAAACAGAAAAAAGCTGAACAGGATAAGAAGGAAAAAGGGTTAATTTTGCTGATGGGATTATTTCTGGCTGCATGGTGGTACAGTTGATATAACAGCTGCCTGTCAGCGAGAAGGTTGTCGTATCGAAACCCGGTCCAGGGGCCTTTCTGGGTAGAGTTTGTACATTCTCTCCCTGCATGTGTGGTGTTTCTCCAGGTACTCCGGTTTCCTCCCACAGACCAAAAACATGCATGTTAGGCTGATTGGTAACTCTAAATTGTTTCTAGGTGTGAGTGAGAGAGCGAATGGTTGTTTGTCTCTATGTGTCCCTCCAATGGACTTGCAACCTGTCCAGGGTGTCCCCCGCCTCTCACACTGTATTTTACATGAACATAAGTTATCTGATTAAATGGTACCGTAATTTGGAATAAAAACGTGTCACGTAAAACGCCCCATTCAGATTATTCTTTGTTTATTCAGCTCGTTCCGAAAGAATTTGTAATCAGAATGAGAGGAATGGTTTATGCTGACTCATAATCCGAACGGTATGCATGTAAACAATTAATCTGATCATCATATTCTGATCGTGGAAAACTGACCTGACTGTGTATGTGCAACCTGTCAACCTCACATATTTTTGCCTGGCTAGTTGTTAACATGTCGGAGAAGCAAAACACAACATTTCTACTAGAAACTTTGAAAGAGCTCAAAATGATCTGTATTACCTGTAGCTCCACCAGGGAGTGCAGTAACATCTCCACCATCATTAAAACCTGCCACGGGTCCACCAGTGACCCCTGTGACCCGGAAAGGAAGAAGCAGGTGAAAAGATGGATGGATGGATGGGATTATTTCATGGCATACTTTCACCCTGTTTTTCTTTATGTCATCTGGACAGCTGCTACTGGTTGGGAGATCTCTGTCCTTCGATGTTGAAGCTGTGAGGACAGAGGTTTCACTTCTCACTTGTTTCCTTTAAAAAATTAAACCAAACACCTTGAATTTCTAAAGTCACGGACCTCTTCCTCGTTGTTTTATCAGTTAGCAAGTTAAAACTACAAATTTTATTATGCTAAACATTTTTGCTGACAGAAAACTAACTACATTACAGGAGAAATAACAACAACAATAAATTACAAACCTTATATCTGCAGTTGGTAGTTTGAGCTGAAATCAAGTCTGTCTGATACAAAGTAGTTTTATGTTGCTCAGTTTCTTCTACACAACAGTTTCTGTTGACAGTTACAGATTCACTGGAGCAGAGTCTAAAAACTGTTTGACTTCTCTACACTGATCTCCAACTGACGCTGTTGCTAGGCAACCACTCTGCGAGTTCAGTTAGCTTGATTGCTAACTGAAAATGCTACCTAAAATACACTTGTAGCTAAGAACAAGTCAATATGTATATATTTTTAATGCCATATAATTCATATGAAATTAAGAGTTGTGCTAAAGACATTCACCAAAATGTACATCAATATTTGATCATTTGATTTAGTTTTAGACATGTTATGCATTCTAAACTTGATCAAGTGTAGCGACCATTTTGTGTATGCTAATGGCTGCTAGCTGTGGGGGATCATTCTGCATCAGGTTGATCTAATAAAACTACCTTTTGTTTTAATTATCAACACAGTATTCTCTTGTTTATCACAGGTTTTTGGCACCATGCCCAGTAACAAACCGCGAAGAAGAAATAGTTGTCCAACTTCAAGTTCAGTTCAAGTTCAGTAAAGTTTGTCATGACATGTGCCAGGCTGTAATCACATTCACTCATCACCTGTTGGTAAACCCAATCTCCCTCCTTAAATAAACTATTTAAATTTAAATACTGTAGCATTAAAAAAAAAATCCATATAGCATGGATTGTTTATTTAAAATATTACAGTATTTAAATTTAATTT